>LGSN01000178.1:0-51327 GCA_001314375.1 Phytophthora podocarpi | reverse complement strand
CTCGCGAATCGCGACAGCGTATTAATACTACAGTACATGTATTAATGTAGTAGTCGAGAGAATTCGGTGGATAATGCTCACGAGGGCATCAGGGCTCGTTGCTTAAGTTCGTTCAAGGCGAACAGAGACCTTTCATCAGTGTGATCAACAGCTTTGCCCATTCAGCTCACAAGTTGGCAAATCAATTTCTCGTCTCTACGTTTCGTCGACTCAACTTCAACTTCGTCCATACAAATCTCAGTATATTCAGCTGCAATTTCGCCATACAATACAGTACATTGTATTTGTGTGAAGCAGCAGGCCTTCGTCGATGAATTGAAATACCGGTACAGCTGATAAGAGCAGGCAACAATAGTAGTGAGAACATTCCACAACTGAACCAAAACCTCGATTTCGTGTAAACAATAATGCAACGAGCACTGATACTGAAATTCTAACGACAACANGAAGCACATCTGGCGAGTATTTTGGTCAACACACATGGCAGCATGCTTACAATAATGGGTGAACGTCTGCGCGAAATACTGTAGTAAAATATGCATCTGGGGTCCGCATCTCAATTGAAGGTGCTGGTCATCACCGCTGCCGGTCCGAAAAACGCTCATCGACCGTCACCATCCGGTTTTGGTGCCGACTTCACCGTGAAGTGTACTTCGACGACAACATCGCTCCAGTGGTCCAGTCTCACGTCTTCAAAGTCATTGCTCGGCTCCCCAGAGATCATTCCCAATTCTTCTCTCTCGAGTTCACACCAAACAACTCGACAAGCGACACTCCTCTCGTACTAGCGACTCTCCTTCGTACCAAGGCGACTTCTTCAAGAACAAGATCAAGAACCCATTCCAACCAGAACGATGTTCAGCTTCAGCAAAATCTCCGCCTTCTGTCTCATCGCCGCGGCCCTCTGCAGTGGCACGCACGCAGAGGAAGAGGCCGCTCAAACGTTCGGTCTGCTTGGCGCAGGTCTCTACGGCGGTGCCGGTGTAGGTGCCGGTGTAGGTGCCGGTGTTGGTGCCGGTGTTGGTGCCGGTGTTGGTGGCGGCCTGTACGGACCGGGCGTCGGTGTGGGCGTCGGCGGCGTTGGGGCTGGTGTGGATGGCGTTGGCGTTGGTGTTGATGGCTACAACGGCTACAACGGTGTTGGCGTGGGCAATGCCGGCGTTGGTGGCGGTGCGGCCGCCAATGCGAATGCAAACGCTGGTCAGTACCGCAAGCTGCGCTCCGAGTGAGCCAGACCATCGGATCAAGTCGAGCCTCGGAAGAAGCGTCCGCGTCAATGAATGTTTGTGGCAAGGCGGGAGTATGCTGAATCGTACTTGCCGGTTGCTGTGTTTATCAAGTGTTGTAGTGTTTTTCACGAGTGAGTTTCGTCTACTGTCGTTTCGCAAAAAAAAATTCACGTATCGTTTTAGTTTTCCTCAACTTGTACAAAGTTTGCAACGTAATGTATCGTAAGCGCTGGTGTGACTGCCATCCATCACCACGCCCATGAATACCAACGTAGGGCGGGCGGGTTTACTCCACTGGAAAGTGGCAAGCGTTCAAGTTGCATTGGGCACGGCATCTCCTCCAGTAAACTCCCCATCACCCCTTTCTTTAGCGACTCTCACGTTCCCGTCAGCTTTCGGTCGTGTGCCGGACGCTTGACCTCCATCCAGTTTCCGTCTCGAATTACCGCCGCATCACGATTTGAGTCTCTAATAATCAATTCCGTTGCTCCTATGAGCAGTGATGGCAACTGCTTCACCCTTCTCGACATGACCACGAGCAACTTGTTTGTCTGTTTGGAGCTCGTCGCATAGTGCAAATCCAGAGCAGCAACACTCAAAAACCAAAGAAACGAGCAGAGCTATTGCACTGCTCCAGGCTCAGCTCGGGTACTATATGAAAGGCCCGGCTCAAAAGCTCTTGAACCAAGTGCATCAGAATTCAATTGACCAAGAGACCAACAAGTCGATCGTCGAGTGAGTGAGTAGCTGCAAGAACGATGGAGTTTCCTTCCCCATCGCCGAGCAGTACCAGCGGATACGTTCGGGTGATGCCGATGCCGACAGTCACACCCACGACCTCACCTGCGCCGGATGTACACGCCCCTGTTCGACCGCGTTGGATGCTGTACGCCAACGTCCTGGTGTCACTGCTGCAACCGCTGCAATACGGATGGTCCACTACCCAGCTGAACCTCACGACATTCAATGACGAAGAAGAGTGTGACGCCAAGCCCGTCGTGTCCGGCACCTGCCTTATGTTCCCGGGACACACCAAAGCTCAGTGGACCATTGCCGTCAGCGCCTGGATCGTCGGTGGTATGATCGGCGCCCTAATATGCGGAAGCTTCTCCAACAATTTCGGCCGCAAACGTATCATGATGTCCAACTGCGTCTTCATGCTTGCCGGCGCCGCAGTGCAAGCCAGCGCCTCCAGTATGTGGATGCTCATCGGCGGACGAGTGATCTCCGGCATTGCGTCGGGTGGAGCCACTGCTGTCATTCCTGGCTTCATCAGCGAGATTTCGCCGCCAAACCTTCGCAACAGCCTCGGTGTAGGTTTCCAGATCGCCATCACGGTCGGTAACTTGCTGGTAGCCATCACCTTTTTCATCGCCGACACGAGCAGTGGTTGGCGCTACATCGCGGGGTTCCCTATCGTGTTGGCGGTGCTGTTTCTTGTGCTGGCGCCTTTCGTGATCGTTGAAAGTCCTGCGTGGTTACTGATGGTCGGGGAGCAACAACTCGCGGAGCGAGAGCTTGCGCGTCTGTTTGGTGAAGAGAATGTTTACCTCGCGAAGACTTGGATCAAGCAATACCACCCGTCGGAAGAAGCTTCCGACCCGAACACCTTTGCCACGTTGTTCTCGTCCATGTTCATTCGGCAACTACTGACGGCTATCGGCGTGGCTGGGGCCCAACAACTCACGGGTATCAACGCCGTCTTCTTCTACTCATCCACTCTATTTGAGCAAGCTGGTATTTCAGACGACCGTTTCGGTATCGTGGCCGTCAACTTTGTCAACGTGCTGCCGACCATGTTCTGCGGGATGTTGGCAGCTCGTCTAGGCAACCGTAAGCTCATCTTGTATGGGTTAACGGGTATGTTTCTCAGTGCGGTCGGCATCACAGTGTCGCTTGTTGCTAGTTTGCCGGCACTTGCCATCGTATTCACAGCGTGCTACGTCGCCACATTCGGTTCGAGTCTCGGGTCACTGGCGTGGGTGGTCATGGCAGACCTCTTCCCGGACGATGTTCGAGCGATGGGCACCTCTGTCTGTGTGGGTTGTAGCTGGCTGTGTAATCTTGCAGTGGGTCTCAGCTATCCGTACATCGCTGCAGAATTGGTCAACTTCAGTTTCACACCGTTCATGTGCACTGTAGCGCTGTCATTCCTCTTTGTGTACGCGGTCGTACCAGACACGTCGGGCAAGACGATGCAGGAGATCCAAGATGAGTTCACCGTAAGGCGGCTGTCGAAGAACTGACCGGGGCCTGGGAGCGCGAAACAATTTTTTCAGGTGGTAGTACTCAGGAAACGTGTACAGAGCCATCGTATTCGTACCGCATTATTGTTGTTGTGGCTGTTTGAAGCAGGCATTCACTGAAATCAAGTACGCAACAGGGTAAGTTGCCAAAAACAATAGTTTAGCCGAGTGACGAAGACTTCTCATTGAGTTAATCGATGGCAAGAGGATGTGTCAGCGATCCAGACTCCTGTCTCGTTCTTTCCAGCCTTTTTGTCGTCCGTGCGGTCGTCTACAGTCTCACTCTCACGCTTCACGCGTTTTAAAGCCCGCTTGTCCTCCCCTTCGTGCTTCCGATGTTCTGATGCAGTTTTCTCATTCTCAGTACTGCTGCCACCTGCATTGTTGGCAGTATCATCTGCTGTTGGCTGCTGCTCCAGTTGCGCTTTTGCTACGAACTTTGAGATAGTGGCGGACGTCTGCCTACGCAGCACATTCTTGTGCTTCCGGCCCTTGTAATGCAGCTTGACATCCTGCTCACTCAGCAGCTGGATCTTGCACGTCTCGCAGAACAGCTCAGGCTTGCCAGCGCGATTGTTGCGAGCTTTTGGCGCCTCATTCTCCTTTGAATGAAGTGCCTCAGCATACCGATCATGCGCTCCTGGCAGGGTGGTTAGTGTCTCGGAAGTCTGGTCGTGAGATTTTGTGCTTTCTTCCAGCGCCGTAGCCTTGGCCCGGAATTGGTCTTGATACTGATTGTAGTAGTTTTGCAGGTCCCACAGCGAGTACATCTGCAAACCGTTCCTCGTCGCAGCTAGCTCAGGAACAGTGACGACATGAGCGCCCTTCGAGTATCCGTAGCGGTTGCCGCTTGCGTATGCATCCTCTAGGGAGCTCGGAATCATACGCATGACGTTGTACTTGGTGTTCTGGTACACGTTGTCGGCCTCCGCCGCAGCTTTTAGGTAGTCGCGCACTACTTGATCCACGGGCAAACTACCTTCCTTTCGGAAGATGGATGGGTTAGCCAGGGCGCCGCGAGCAATGAGAAAGGAAGATGCACCCGAAATCTTGCGAAGCTTGTTGATGTCCTCATGCATGAACACGTCACCGTTTGCAAGCACCGGAACTGACAAGGCCGACACAACGGGCGCTAGCTTTTCCCAACTCGCCTTGTCGTGAGGACGCTCGTGGATCTGCCGCATGTGCACGCCAACGGCGTAGGCCCCGGCGTCTTCCAGGCGCTTCGCCGTATCGATCTATTCGATTGGAAACCATGAGCCGCCCGCATGAAAGCTAACACCAATATAAACTGAAGATATTCGTACCGTGTCTTGAGTTTCTGGCAGAAGCCGAATCTTACAGGAAACCGGGATGTTCAGGTTCCGGCGCAGAGTTTTGATGATCTACACAGACATCGACAAAGTCTTCTAAGCTGGTATAATAGCACAAAACCCACCAAAAATCGAGAGAAAATACCTACATCGCAAGCCACTTCAGGTTTCCGCAACAACGCTGCACCCATCCCGCCCTGAATGGAGAAGTGCTTGGGGCAGCCCATGTTAATGTCCACGGCAGCTACGTCGCGTGCTCTTCAAGTCACAAGATCCCGATGCGTACAAGACAAGCAACACATCAGACCACTCACTCTCTCCTTCAGCTGGACAGATAAACTCAGCGACAACGAACACTGCCTCCGCTGCCTTGAGCGCCAGCACTGCATCGGCCGTTCCAATCTGGAAAACCACCTTCCCAGCCTCCTCCGCACACGTTCGGAACACGACCGAGTCGCCGTTGCGACTGACAAAGTCCATGGAATTGACAACCTCTGCAAAACAATGCAAAACATTGCATAAATATTAGCACAAGCTCAATTCCACGACTGTCCGGAATCCTCCGCCGATAACTTTTGATGCAGAAGAAGTTGAGCGTTGCCAATTGAACCAACACCCGATCGCACCGTTAGGTACACGGACAGCGGAAATGATGCGCTTGTCGACGATTTCTTCGCTGTAAACGAGATCGGCGCCGTAACGCAATGACAGCAGACGCAGCGGCAGAGTGCCCTGCGTGTGGACAACGCTAGGGTTAGAGCGAATTGCACAGCGTGGCATTGCAAGAGCGCGGAGAATAGGTGCTGGAAGCAATGCGAGACACGTACGGAGCGGACCATGGGCGACAGACACACTTTGTTCGCGTACAGCTCCGACATAGCGGCGTTGGGATGGAAGGAATTCTGAGCCCGTCGTCCAGTGGCTTCAGCTACGTCAGCCCACGATAAATCTTGATTAAGTAATCATTTGGTGTAATTGTGAGGATAAAATGGATAAGTCATGTCTTTTATAAGTATGCGGTACTTAACTGAATTGCTAGGCGCGACTTTTGTTGTTATAATGTAGCCATTTGTTTGTGGTAGTGTAGCCATTTATTTTTGGTTCAACTTGCTTACCACCGTCGACGCACTCGGTGTGGTTTGTGATAGTGGATGCAAGATAAATATAAACAGGGGTTGCATTAGTCCTATTGTTCATCTCTCAGGCGGTTGCTGCCTCATAGTGCATCGCGGTTGCAACTGTTAAGGCTACGTACTACCTCCTCCGTATCAAGAGCTATGCGCAAGTACCGGTTAGTGGCGAAGAAGGGCGAGGGCACGTTCTCCGAGGTGCTCAAGGCCCAGAATGTGAAGGACAGCAAGTTCCACGCCATCAAGTGCATGAAGAACCACTTCGAGAACATCGACCAAGTGAACAACCTGCGCGAGATTCAGGCCCTGCGACGACTGTCGCCCCACCAGCACATCGTCAAACTGGAGGAGGTGCTGTACGACCAGCCGTCCGGGCGCCTTGCGCTGGTCTTCGAACTCATGGACGCCAACCTGTACGAGATGATTCGTGGTCGACGTCATTACCTCAAGCCGGACCTCGTGCAGTCGCTCATGTACCAGCTTGTCAAATCGCTGGACCACATGCACAACAAAGGCATTTTCCACCGCGATATCAAGCCGGAGAACATTCTGGTGGAGGACAATAGCAAGCTCAAGCTTGCAGATTTTGGCTCCTGTCGCGGCATTTACTCCAAACAGCCGTACACCGAGTATATCTCCACGCGGTGGTATCGCGCACCAGAATGCTTGCTCACAGACGGCTACTACGGACCGGAAATGGATGTGTGGGGCGTCGGCTGTGTATTCTTCGAGATCACATCACTCTACCCACTTTTCCCGGGCTCTAACGAACTTGATCAAATCCACCGTGTACACAAAATCTTGGGCACACCATCGCCAGAAGTGCTCGAGATTTTCAAGCGTAAGGGGGCGGCCCACATCGATTTCAACTTTCCGAAAGAGGAAGGTACCAGTATTGCCAAGCTTATTCCACACGCATCTCCTGCGGCTATTGATCTCATGCACAAAATGCTGGCCTATGACCCGAGTAAGCGCATGAATGCTCGCGAGGCATTGCGGCATGAATACTTTCGAGAAATCCGCGAGCTCGAGGAGGCAACTGCACGTGCCCAGCAACAGCAGCCGCAGCAGCAGCATGTAGTCCAACCCCAACAGCAACCATCGATAGGACTGCCGAAGCAGCGCAAGGGCAACGAGAATGCTGACGACAAGGTCCCATTACCGTTGATCCAGAACGGGTGCGTTGCTATTTGTCTGCATGACCTGTGGATTCGAGCACGGATCTAATTGCTGCATTGTTTTGCTTGGACAGATCGCATAATCCACAGAATACGATCGATATCAAAGACTATGGAGCGTACGACGCAAGCGAAGACGAGCTGCCGCCAATCAACAACGCTGCGGGTGGCAGGGGTAACGTCACAAACAGCAAGACGAGTAAATACAACAACAACAAGACCAGCGAAAGCAGTAAAGGCGGACTCACGAACGGAGGTAGCACGAACCGCTCTACGTACCAGGACGTCAAGAGCCGCAAGAACGTGGCCAACGTGGCGCTGAAGAAGGGCATCCCGTCCGTGGCGCTGAAGAAGGGCATCCCGTCCGCACGAGCCAAAAAGACCTTGGGCAGCTCAGCCTATTCGGACGTCTCAGGTAGACTGCAACTTCAACGTTGATATGGCTGCATTATGCTGTTGGATGGGTTCCATGTGTGTTGACGAATGCTTTGGCCATCGTCGAGAAATTTTCTCGACGAATTAAGCATTTAATGCTTAATTTTACGATGGTCACGCAAAAACGTCCAGAAAAGATGCTGTAGCCAACCAACTCTGTCTTGATTAGGTTTCTTATCCTAAGCTTCAAGGAACATTTTTGCTATTTTCGGAACGCCTCGTTGTTACTTGAAGGTCGTCCCAGTCGCGCTGACACTTTTCAGGGTCAAATCTCAAGAAGTAGAAAGGAAGAATGATGAACATGTTCGGGATTCGCGCGTCGTCGCAGTGGAACATGGCGACGATGATGAAGACCAGCGGCATCACGGAGGACGTGCAGCAGCATCTGATCCGCGTGTACGCGACGCTGGCGGCTTGCGTCCTGTCCGCGATGATCAGCTCCGCCTGCATGCTGGCGTTCGGTCCGGAGCGCTGGTCGTTCATGGGATCGTCGCTCGTGTCCACGCTGGGATCCATTTGGCTTTACGTGGAGCCCGAACAGAACTACAACAAGCGCTTCGGCATCCTCATGATGATCTCGGCCGCCATGGGCCTCAGCGTGTCCACTCTCGTCGCCGTGGCGATCCAAGTGGACCCCAGCATCCTCGTCTCGGCCTTGTAAGAGTTGAGCCGGTTACCAATTATTAATATTTATTAGATAAAATAAGGAGAGACTAATACTTTCTTCGCATGTGGTTGTGTGTATATTTGTGCAGGCTGCTGACGACGCTGGTGTTCATGTGCTTCACGGGAAGTGCCCTTATTGGTAAGTGGAGCTGCTCTGTTGGCTAAAGAACATTCCTACTCTATTGTACAGTAGAAGACTGAACTATGCCAATGCTGTTGTGTTTGGCTCTTGATGTTGTACTGTAGCTACTCGCCGCTCTTACCTGTACCTGGGCGGTATCTTGAGCTCGGCGTTGTCGGTGCTGTTCCTGTCGAGCGTGCTGAACCTCTTCACCTACTCGTCGTATCTGTTCAACCTGAACCTGGTACGAGCAGCAGCACTGGTGCAGTCAATGTAGAGATGGCTAACTTACTAGCTGTGTGGTTATCGTTGCTCCCAGTATGGCGGACTCTTCATGTTCTGCGGCTACGTGGTCTTCGACACACAGATGATCATCGAGAAGGCCAGCATGGGCGACAAGGACGTGCTCAAGCACACGCTCGACCTGTTCATGGGTATGTGTGGTGTCTGCTTTGGGCAGTCTGGCAATATCTGTTTTTGTAACTTCTGAGGTGCTGACTTTGTCATGTTGCTGTGTGCAGATCTGATGTCCATCTTCGTGCGCATTCTCGTTGCGCTGCTCAAGAACAAAGGCGGCAAGCCTCGCGAGAGCCGTCGCGACTAAGAAAGAACCTTCGAGCGCTTCAAGCATCAATTTCTCTTTCCGTTCACAGCTTAGGACCTTTATCCTCAGGTCATTCTTTTTGATCTAATAATCACAACACCATCGCGTTCATCTGGTATTCTTGTGTCCACGTCATCATGGACAACTTCGGAACATTCTCGATCAAAATTTGCAGCATTTTGGCCAATCGTGATGTCCATACTCGATAAAATCTTGATACGTCCGCTCGATTGGACGAAAATAGCTGCCTTCAAGCTCGATATCTTGGCGGGGGAGGATTTCCAATCGCCATTTTCGCGGAAGAACAGTCCCAAGCACAAGCCTCAAGGTGGGTCTCTTTCCTGCGTCGCTTTGTGACCGCATTAGGCTGCATCAGCTCCCAGATCTGCCAGTTGTCTTCCCCTCTTCGTTCTCGTCTCCATAAGCCCGTTCTGAGCGTCTGAAACGCGTTGGAAGTGAAGGAAACGACGCGAGAAGGAAGACAGCACAGGATCTGGGAGTCTTAAGCCGTTCAATTGGAAACTTATTTTTTAATCTATTTTTTTAACGACAGAGCCGCGCTTGCTTGGATCCGGTACCTGACGGCGGAGACCAAGAAACAAACAAGCAAAATGGGTGACAAGTACGTCATCATCCCTGACAGTCAAGGACAATGACCTCTATAGTATACTTAGTGTGTGTGTCTGTGTACCTATCTACTGCAGGAAGGAAGAGTTCAAGGCCGGCATCATGGACCGCAAGCGTTCGCCCAACCGCCTGGTGGTGGACGAGGCGTCGAACGACGACAACTCGGTGATCGCGTTGAGCATGGCCAAGATGGAGGAGCTGCAGCTGTTCCGCGGCGACACAGTGCTAATCAAGGGCAAGAAGGGCCACGACACGGTGTGCGTCGTGCTGCAGGACGAGACGGTGGACGACAACAATGTCCGCATGAACAAGGTGGTGCGCAAGAACCTGCGCGTGCGGCTGGGCGACGTCGTGGGCATCCACACGTGCGGAGACGTGCCCTACGGCAAGCGCATCCACGTGCTGCCTATCGACGACACCATCGAGGGCGTGACCGGCAACCTGTTCGACGTGTACCTCAAGCCCTACTTCGTGGAGGCCTACCGTCCCGTCAAGAAGGGCGACCTGTTCCTGGTGCGCCAGGCCATGCACCCCGTCGAGTTCAAGGTCGTGGAGACGGAGCCGGCGCCGTACTGTATCGTGGCACCTGACACCATCATCCACTGCGAGGGCGAGCCGGTGCGTCGCGAGGACGAGGAGAAGATGGACGAGGTCGGCTACGACGACATCGGTGGATGTCGGCGTCAGATGGCCCAGATCCGTGAGATGATCGAGCTGCCGCTGCGTCACCCGCAGCTGTTCAAGACGCTGGGTGTCAAGCCTCCTCGAGGTGTGCTGCTGTACGGCCCGCCCGGTTCCGGTAAGACGCTGATTGCTCGTGCTGTGGCGAATGAGACCGGTGCCTTCTTCTTCCTGATCAACGGCCCCGAGATCATGTCGAAGATGGCCGGCGAGTCGGAGAGCAACTTGCGGAAGGCGTTCGAGGAGGCGGAGAAGAACGCCCCGGCTATTATCTTCATTGATGAGATCGACTCGATTGCGCCGAAGCGCGAGAAGACCAACGGCGAGGTGGAACGTCGTATCGTGTCGCAGCTTCTCACGCTGATGGACGGTCTGAAGCAGCGTGCCAGCGTGGTGGTGATCGGTGCGACGAACCGCCCTAACAGCATGGACCCCGCTCTGCGTCGTTTCGGTCGTTTCGACCGTGAAATCGACATTGGCGTCCCGGATGAGAATGGCCGCCTGGAGATCTTCCGTATCCACACGCGTAACATGAAGCTGGACGACGATGTGGACCCGGAGCTCATTGCTCGTGACACGCAGGGTTTCGTGGGTGCCGATATGGCGGCTCTGTGTACGGAGGCTGCGCTGCAGTGCATCCGTGAGAAGATGGATGTGATCGACATCGAGGATGAGACGATTGACGCCGAGATCCTGGATGCTATGTCTGTTACGCAGGCGCACTTTAAGTACGCTCTGGGTGTGTCCAACCCGTCTTCGCTGCGTGAGACGACGGTGGAGGTGCCTACGATCACGTGGAAGGACATTGGTGGTCTGGAGAGTGTCAAGCGCGAGCTGCTCGAGCTGGTGCAGTACCCTGTGGAACACCCGGAGAAGTTCGAGAAGTACGGCCTCAGCCCGTCCAAGGGTGTTCTCTTCTACGGTCCACCCGGTTGCGGTAAGACGCTGCTGGCCAAGGCTGTGGCCAACGAGTGCCAGGCCAACTTTATCTCCATTAAGGGTCCTGAGCTTCTGACTATGTGGTTCGGTGAGTCTGAGGCCAACGTGCGTGAGGTGTTTGACAAAGCTCGCGGTGCCGCTCCGTGTGTGCTGTTCTTCGATGAGCTGGACTCTATTGCTCAGCAGCGTGGTAGCAGTTCGGGTGATGCTGGCGGTGCTGGTGACCGTGTTATGAACCAGCTTCTGACGGAGATGGATGGCATGGGTGCCAAGAAGAACGTGTTTATCATCGGTGCCACGAACCGTCCCGACATTATCGACCCGGCCCTTATGCGTCCAGGCCGTCTGGACCAGCTTATTTTCATCCCTATGCCTGACTTCGAGTCGCGTCTGAGCATTCTGCGCTCTGTACTGCGCAAGAGTCCGGTGTCCAAGGAGGTGGACCTCAACTTCCTGGCCCAGCAGACGGACAAGTTCTCGGGTGCCGATCTTACGGAGATCTGCCAGCGTGCTGCCAAGCTGGCGATTCGCGAGAGCATCGCCCGTGACATGGAGCGCGACCGCCTCCGTGCTGAGGCCGGTGACGAGATGGAGGATATCGAGGAGGAGGACCCCGTGCCAGAGATTACGCCGCGCCACTTCGAGGAGGCCGTGCGTAACGCGCGCCGCTCGGTCAGCGACCGCGACCTGGCGCAGTACTCGACCTTCGCACAGACGCTGCAGCAGGCACGTTCGCACGTGACTGCGGGCGGAACTTCCCTGGCCAACTTTTCGTTCCCAGGCCGCAACATCAACGCTGGCGCTGCTGGTGGCGCCGCCGAGGCTGCTGCTGACGAAGACGAGGAGGACCTCTACACCTAAGCGTTACGGTCTTGGAGCAGCGCGAGCGAGCGGCAAGAACCGACCGAAGCAGTTAGGAGAGTCGTCGAATACAGCAGAGTGAGGACGTTCGAGAGAGCGCGAGCGCATGCGGATACGAATCCTTTCTAATACACTATTGCCATGCTTGTTAACGTTATGCGGTTTTGTACTTGTGCGACTGGAGGAATTTTTCCTGTCACTTTCCTTTCTCCTGGTGTTTCTCGTCCATTTCGTACTTAGTGGGTTGTACCACATCATAGGTACACCATCGCTTCTTCAGCGCATCACTACAACTGGCGACACCAGAGAGAGGAAAACCGCATTTCGGAAGTCGTCGTGGACCCCTCGGAAGAAGCCACTTGACGCGTCTCACAGCGGCCCTCAGCTACCCACAGACTCCACGTCGTGTAGAAGAAACGCCAGGCTTCCCAGTGGTACGTCGCTCGTCTCGTTCTTCTTAGCATGGGCAACGCCGCGCCGCGCGCGCAGCCACAGAGCGTGCTGGACAGCGCGTCGCAGTACCGCACCTTCCTTATGGACTACACACCGCGCTCGATGGACATGATGTTCGGTAGTTTGATCGGCGACGGCAAGTTCCTCAAGAGCATCTCGTGCAAGTGCGACGAGGGGCATCTGGTGGTGAAAATCTACCGCAAATATGACGAACGGGAGTCTCTGACGAGCGCCGAGGTGGCGCTGCGCCGCCTGGCGCTGGCCTTCAGTGTGGAGCAGCAGCCCAACGTGATCCCGTACGCAGACTTCCAGCTGTCCAACAAGTACAACGTGGCCTTCATGGTGCGCCAGTACTTTGCCTCGAACCTGTACGACCGCATCTGCTCTAGACCTTTCCTGACGATGGTGGAGAAGAAGTGGATCGCCTTCCAGATCCTCCGAGCTCTGGAGCAGAGTCACGCCAAGGGCATCTGCCACGGAGACATCAAACAGGAGAACGTCATGGTCACCAGTTGGAACTGGGTCTTCCTCACGGACTTTGCGCCCTTTAAACCCACGTACATCCCAGAGGACGACCCGGCAGACTACAATTACTACTTTTGTGCTATTGATGCAACTCGACGAGGCTGCAGTGTGGCACCAGAGAGGTTTTATGGTAAAGGACCCGTGTCCACAGGTGCAGCGATGCTGGCTACTGGCTCGACGTCTGGGAACTCTATGAAGACGCCGGATGCAGCCATGATGCTGTCCAAAATGGCGGATAGTGAAATCACAGTCGAAGAAGTGGACAAGCAGATTATGGCCTTAGGTGGGACGTTATCGGCCAACTCCATGCAGACGCCGCCCTCAGTCACGTCTAACGGCAGCGCGCCGTCGTCGTACTCGCGCTCGCGTCGCGAAGGCAGCTTGCTGGAGTCGATGGATATTTTCTCGGCTGGCTGTGTTATTGCAGAGCTGTTCTTGGGCGGAAAGCCGCTTTTCGACCTGCCGTCGTTGCTGAAGTACCGCACAGGAAATTCGGAACCTCTGCGTCAGCAGCTGAAGAAAGTCGGTGACCCACGTCTTGAGGAGCTGCTGCTGCATATGCTGCAGTTGGACCCTAACGCCCGCCTGTCGGCTAGTGGCTATTTGGTCAAGTACACGAGTCCGAATGGACTGTTCCCGACGTATTTTGACAATTTCTTGTTCAGATTCCTGGTGCTAGTGCTCAGTCGAGGTGGAAAAGTGCCCGACGCACGTATCCGACTCGTGTGCAAGTATTACGGACGGTTGGTGCGTGAGGTGGCGGGTGTTGAAGACCCGGAAGGCGAAGAGTTTTTCAAACTACGTCTTAAAGAAGGTTACGGCTCGGACCGGTTAGCAACTGCAACGGGAGGCGACACACAAACGCATGTGGCGCAGCGAGTACTTGAGGAGCTGGATCAGAAGATTCCTACTAAACATGATAAGCAGAAGACCGAGAGGGGCAATGCTGCTCTCACCAAGCTGCAAAAGCTGAAGGAGAAAGAGAACGACATGCGCGGGCTCAGTGCGAGCTTGCAAAAGAAGAAGATCGAAAAGCTGCATGATCAATTCAAGGCGCTTACACAGAAGAAGGAAACCTCACTACTACTCGACTACTCGCGCGAGCCGTCGACCGGTCGTTTGGATGAGGAAACATGCTCGGAGGATGCTGAAAGTAAAGAGGAAGACGCTATGGACATCAACGGTGCTTGTTCAATGAAAACAAACACATCTACGCCTCCACCCCACTCAAGCAAGACAAGACGAATGAAGCCGCCAGCCTACCCAGGTAGCGAACCATGGCCGCATGATCGTAACGGCATCGTCATTATTTTATCGTTGATTTGTTCAAGTCTGCGGCATGTTCAAGTTCCGGAGTCGAAGCTCACTGCACTGCACCTGATCCGTTCGCTGGGCCAGTTTACAAGTGACGAAGCTCGTTTGCAGCGTCTGATTCCGTACCTGCTCGAGGTTATTGACGACCCGAGTGCCACCGTGCGCGCCCTGGCTCTCCGCACGATCACTTATTTACTATCACTGGTGGAATCCTTCCCACTTGCCGACGCCTCTGTGTTCCCGCAGTATGTGCTTCCGGCGATGGTGCCTTTCCAGTCTGATCCCGACGAGTTGGTGCGTATCACATTCGCCGAGTGTTTGCCGCAGCTGGCGGAAACTAGTCGTCGCTTTTTGGAGATCGCGCACGCTATGAAGCAGAAGATGTTGACGTCATCGGCATCAGCTACATCTTTGTCCGCGATGTCTACCCGGGGCAACGATTCGTCTGTTCCAAGCACGATGTACATGGCGTCCAGCAGTTTTGATAAGGAGCTGAGTGTGCTGCACAAGATGGTTTCACGCTTTGTGATCCAGCTCACAACCCCTGATCAAAAGGCCTCATCATCTCTTGTCAAGCGCGCGCTACTTGTCGATATTACAAGACTGTGCGTGTTTTTTGGGCAAGAGCGTACCCTGGACGTGGTGTTGCCACAGCTCATTACGTTTTTGAATGATCCCGACTGGGAGCTGCGCGGAGCATTCTTCGACTATATCGTTGGCGTGTGCTCGTTTGTGGGCCCCGTAGCCGTTGAGCACAACATTCTACCTTGCATTGAGCAGGCGCTGTTCGATGTGCAGGAAATTGTTATCACGAAGGCAGTGGAGTGCCTTACTGGGCTGTGCCAACTTGGACTCTTCCAAAAGAAAATTAGCACGCTCGTCGAGAAGGCTCGTATGACGTGCTCGTTGCTGCTACATCCTAGTTGGTGGATCCGTGATGCTGTGCTGAAGCTAATGGGTGAGATTGCGCTAAAACTGCGCAGTGTTGACGCCAACGTGTTTTTAAGTCCGCTACTTCGGCCATTCTTGCGCAAGACGATGGTGTTTTTGCCCGATGAAGAGGTTTCTGCCGTCACAAAACGACTTCGTGACTGCTGTCGGCTCCATGTATCGCGCGAGACGTTTGACCGCGCACTTTTGGCGTCGTCATCCTCTTCGGGCCTCAATGAGGTCATTGCCGAAATGGAAAGGTCTGTTTCACAGACCCCTGATGATAGTGATGACGACATGATACCACCTGCGCCTCTGGCAGCTATGATGACGACTTCACTCGAATCGCTAGAGGAACCAATCAGCTATATGTCACAGTCTCGAAGAAACAGAGATGCTCTGCTGAGCACGGACTCTCTGGATGGATATGGTATGTTCCGCCAGCAAACGTCTGGTGCAGCTGTCGCATCTTCGGCAGCGGTAACAGCAGAGACAATCTCGAACAGTGTTGAGGATGGCATGTCTTCACTCTACGATCAGCGCAAGAATGAGATCCTGTCACTAAAACTCATGCAGCAGTACGTGTCGATTGCCTCGATGCAGATGCGTAGCAAGTTGGAAATGGCCAAAACTGAGCAAGCCGCGCGTATGCAAGGGCCTTTGAAGAGCGACCGCGCTGGTTCGCCACACGGTTCAGTGTCTAGTGCGTCTGTGGCTGTCGGGAACGGTGCTGCTGGCACCAACAGCAACCCGTTCGCTCGCAAGCTTTCACGCTCACACCTTCGTGTGCTTTTCGTGCCGGATATGCGTTTTGCGCTCTCGACAGCACAACCTCTAAAGGCCAGTAGTTTCGGAATTTCGTCATCCTCTTCAGCAGCAGCCAGCAGTGCTACGCCGACGTCGGCAACATCTGCATCTACGGCTCTGGTAACAAGGTCTCGCTCTCATACACCCGGTAGCTCGCCGTCTCATCGCGGAGGAGCAGCTACTTCAGCAACGTCGGATGGTGGGTCGGCGACGGGGGCTCCTTCTTTGGAGAGCCTCTCGTTGTCGCACGTGGGAAAGATGTACAGTCTCGTCGAGCCAAGCACACCCGTTTCAGCATCGCCAATCACCGTCACGGGTCCGTCATCCGTGGTTCCTCCTGGTTCAGTATCATCCGCACTGGACGACTCGGGACTGGGCCAAATGGACTCAAATCACTTTGCACCAACCAGCGGTGGAGTTATGGTGAGCATGCTCAACATGAACATGCGCGATATGTATGGTGGTGACGGTATGAACAGTTTGCTGGATCCGCACCACCACCCGGTCCATGCATCGCCTGTGTCTCCTCCCCGACAGAGGATGATTAAGAAGGCCCACACAACCTACCACCACTATTTTGCTTTCAAGGAGTCAGCGTTGGACCCGGCTCTTGGAAACCCTCGCAAATTGCTGGCGCGGCTGAACGCGCTGGGTATTCCTCCGTTACCGCCTGATCTTGGTGCTCTGCGTCTGTCTGATGGATCACCATACTCTATCTACAGTCATGCTACAAGCCCGTACTGTTTGATGGGAGGTGGTATTGGCATTAGCAAAGGCGCTGGAGGTAGTGGGGCACCAGGCAGCGAAAGAGGAGGCACAAGTGTTTCAAGTGTCACATCGTCTCCGATTCAGGTTGGTAGTGGTACCTACCCTCCTGGAGTTGGGCCATTTAACGCGGCGGCAGCAGCAGCTGCAGCGATCAACGGAGGTGTGACACCGAGTAGCTTTGGGAGTTCCAACGGTAGTACAGGCCCCGGAAGCAACTCAAGTAGTGCCAACGGGGTTGGCGGCGGTGGTGGTTACCCTAGCTCATACCGCAACTGGCAGCCACGCAAGAACGTCCTGGTGGCGGAACTGGCGGAACACTCGGGGGCTGTGACTCGCGTGAATGCTGCTCAAGACTACAGCTTCCTGGCGTCCGCCTCGAACGATGGAACGGTGAAGATTTGGTCTGTGCGATCATTGCAGCATAGCGTGAATCAAGGATCGCGCTGCACGTATGACGGTCAGGGTGGAGTGATCACCGATATGAAGGTGCTCACCAACAGCCACTCCGTTGCCTCAGCCTCTAGCGACGGCACGGTTCATGTCTTCCGTGTGGATAAGGTAAATTCTGTGGGCGGAAATGTTCAGGCAAGTGGCCTCAAGGAGCTCCGTGCGAATAACAGTGCTGTCATGGCCATCGACTACCTGAATAACGTCACTGAGGCTCTGCTGTTATACGCCACTCGCGATGGCAAGATCCACGCGTGGGATCTGCGCATGCGGCGGGAGGCCTGGACTCTCAGCATTTCTCCCGAGCTTGGCTACGTCACGTGCATCACCCACTCACTTGACGTGAGCTGGTTAGCTGTTGGTACAAGCAGAGGCTTTTTGTGTTTGTGGGATCTGCGCTTCTTAGTGCTTATCCGTATCTGGCGCCACTCGTCTCACCGCGCAATCCATCGACTGCAGCCCTGCTTGGGGCTGCCGAATACTTTGCCCCTAGATGAGACGTCGGTACCACTAGTATTTGTGGCAGCAGGCGATGGGGAAGTTGCTGTGTTCGACCTCAGTATTGGCGCATGCCGTGCTGTGTTCCGGACGCTTCAAGCGCAGGCATCTGAGGCTGAGGCCTGCAAGTGTCCGACGCTTCTGCACGTGCCAATTCCGCATCGCAGTCGAAGTGTGCTGGGAAGTTTCCTGGGCATCTATGGCATCGCAACGGCCTTCGACGAGATCTCGACCTCGCCACTCAGCGAGGAGCCTAGTGTCCGTGCGATGTTGTGTCCGTCACTGCACCTACGTGGCATTGGAGATGCGTTGATCACGGGCGGCGAAGACCGGCAATTGCGCTACTGGGATATTCGCAACGGGAAGCAATCGTACACAGTCTGCGGCAATGGGGAAGCCAAGTCATTTTACGACAACCAGGCACCTCCTAAGGACTGGTGGCGCGTGCCCGAGGTTGCTTCACAGCGCTTTAGTGAGATGCCAGCAGCGCCCAGCTCGACCACTGACACCGTCACGAAGCCCGAGATGGCTTGGAGCAAGTTAAGCCCACCACTGATCACGGTTTGCCAGGACTCGTCCGTCTACTCGACTCCAGGTGGCGTCGCGGGTGCAGCATCAGGTGGCGGTGGTGTGGAGTCCGCTATCAGCATGGAACGGAGAGGTCTCGTACCTCCGTCCCCGGCACACACAGACTGCATCCTGGACCTGACCCTTGTTGAGCTTGGAAGCAGCCAGAATCCGAGCCCCATGCTCGTCTCCAGTGGCCGCGACGCGCTTATCAAGGTGTGGAAGTAACTCGGCATCCAACAGTAGTGAGTGCGTATTTGAAGTGATCAGCTTAGACATTAATTGAAGAACAAGGAATCAAATGGAAAACGAATTACGTGTGAATGGATGGATGGATGACTTTGCTGGTAGCGAGCTCACGCTGAGCCCTACAATCAATCTAAGCTAACGTTGGCCAACTACCTACCGTTTCTTTTGCCGCTTGTTGCCGCCGCCTTGACTGCGCTTCATCTTGAGCTTCTTGTTGAGTTTGCTAATGGCAGAGCCTCCTCCGTCGCCGTCCTCCGTGCCGCGCTTCTTGCCCGTGACGACGGCGCCGTTGTTGCCTTTCTTGCCCATCATGGCCTTGCGCGCCGTACGCGCTTCTTTGAGCTTGGAGCGCTTGGACGGCAGCGCCTTGCCCTTGCGCTGCTGCTGTATCCGCTGGAAGAGCGTCAAGTGCTGCTCCTGGTCAAACTTCTTCTTCTGACGGAACGCAGGGTGCTTGGGCTTGTCCGTGTCCTCCTCTCCCCCTTCTTCGTCGTCCGAGGGCTCCAGGTCGCTGCCACTGTCCCCGCTGTCACTCTGGAGGTCGCCCACCGACGTCGTGACCGTCACCACGTCGCCGAACTTACCCTGTGTGAAGTCGTCCGTGAAGGTCATGACTTTGGTCACGGCCTTGGCTCCGCCTAGCACGGGCTTGCTCTCGGTATCGGAAGCTTCAGAGTCGCTGTCCTCTTCCTCCTCCTCTTCGTCCCCCGCCTTCTTTTCGTCGTCCAGCAGGTTCAGAGCCGCCAGCTTCTCCTTCTGCTCCTCCCGCCGCTGCTTCTTGGCCTCCAACTGGCGCTTCTTCACCTTGTACGCCTCCATGTCCAATCCGAAGCGACGGCGCTCCTGCTTGCGCTTGTGGAAACCCGTCAGGTACTCCCTAGCAGCAGCAAATACAAAAAATACAACGTTAGTTCACACTTCTCCGATCTAATTATCAACTGCTGCAGGTGCAACGAACGCACTTGCGCTTGTCCGGGTCGAACGTCACCACGATCTTCGACTTCTTGCGCATGTTCGGGTTGGCTCCTGTGCCCGTCGAACCGCGCCCATGCTTGGCCTTGCCCAAGGCGCCGCGCTTGCCCTGGCGGGACGTCGCTCCATGCACCATTTCAACAGTTGTAGTGCTCCGTGCCAGTCAAAGTGTGCCAGTCAGTTGGTACGTAACGTAATTCTATCGCTGTATACATGTACGAGTGTTTACTTTACGTCATTTTGTTGCTGTGGCTTACACGACACTAATGTACCACGAACATGGTACTGTTTCGTCGTGGGTTCGCTTTTTGCGCACTTCGCGCAAGCCGATACAAACGCCAAGTTATCGTCATGAGCGCGGACTTGTCGGCGGTGCGGCCGCTGCCGTTCGTGCTGGTGGACGACGACGGTGGCTTCCGCGTGAACCCCGAGGCATGCGCCGTGCTGGAGAAGGTCAAGACGCGGCTCGTGGTGGTGGCCGTCGCGGGGCTGTACCGCACGGGCAAGAGCTTCCTGCTAAACCTGCTGGTACAGGGCGCGTCCGGGTCTACGGCCTGTCAAGAGCAGGAGCAGGAGCAGGAGCAGGAGGGCTTCGCCGTGGGCGGCACCGTGAACGCCTGCACTAAAGGCATTTGGATGTGGGGGCAGCCCATCCCCTTGGACGAGGACACGAGCGTCTTGTTCCTGGACACGGAAGGGCTGGGCAGCGTGGACCGCGAGCAGACGCACGACACGCGCATCTTCGCGCTGGCGCTGCTGCTGGCGTCCACCTTCGTCTACAACAGCCGCGGAGTCATCGACGGCAACGCCATCGAGGACCTTTCTCTCGTGGTCAACTTGTCCAAGCACATCCAGACGTCCTCCTCGTCGTCGTCCTCTTCCAGCAGCAGCAAGGACAATGGCGAGCGTCTGCACGAGTTCTTCCCCAGCTTCATGTGGGTCGTAAGGGACTTCACGCTGCAGCTGCTGGACAACGGCAAACCCATTTCAGCCAAGCAGTACCTCGAGAGCGCGCTGCAGCCCACGGGCGGATACAGCGACGACGCCGTGGAGAAAGACCAGATCCGAGCGCTCTTGAGCGACTTCTTCCGACACCGAGATTGCGTCACGTTGGTGCGGCCTGTGGACGACGAGCAGAAGCTGAGGAACCTGCCCCACGTGCCGTACGACGAGTTGAGAGACGAGTTCCGGACCAGCTTCGAGAGCCTCAAAAAGAGGCTCTTCGGCAAGGCCAAGCCCAAGACCATGTTCGGCAAGCCGCTCAATGGAGCCATGTTCGTCAACCTGGCGGGCTCGTATGTCGAGGCGCTGAATAGCGGCAAGGCGCCGGTGATCTCCAGTGCCTGGAGTCGCGTCGTGCAGGCTCAGTGTCATGATGCACTTGAGGACGCGGTGGAGCGGTACAAGGCTGAGCTGCATGCACGTGTGCGCAGCTATAAGTCGCCCGAACAGTACGAGGAAGATGCTAGTTTTGAAGTAGTCGGTGACGAGAAGGATGGTCCGGATGGTGAGCTGGAAGTGGTGGACAACGGCCAGGGAAGCACCGCCATGTTTGACGAACACGGAAATCTGCGAAGCGTGGCACTGCGTCCCGAGCTGGAGATGCAGGATTCTATAGACGAAGCAGAAGACCCGACGGCTCCGGAGAACGAGATGATTGATATTATGGAAAAGGACGCCGACACGGAAGCTGAGGCTACTGCACGCAGCGTGGAACGCACACGATTGCCTTGCCCTGAAGATAGACTTAAGAATGTGCATCGCCTGTGCAAGCGATTGGCCAAGAAGAAATTGCGTGATATTGTCGATGGAGATATGGGCGCTGATGCTGAAGCTGGAGGAGGTGATGACTATATGGCGCAATTCCGCGCGGCAGTAGCTGCGGAGTTCGAATCGTATCGCCAGCAGAATGCAGCAGCATCCATGGCGTACTGTCGGCACGTGCTGGACGTTCTGAGTCGACCAGGAACGGAGTATCTGGCGCACCCTGAGCAGCACCGACAAAAGTCAGCCATGGAGCTTTTCCGTGAAACGCAGACCTTTTTGCAAGACGACTTGAGAGTGGTGCACAAGGAATATTTTGCCCACGCCATGGGTCCATCAGCTGATGCCGCGTACTGCGAATTCGTCAGCCAGCGCATTCTCTCTCAGGCAATTCAGCGCACGGAGACCACGAACGCAGCTCACATGACGGAGGTGCGCGAACTTGAAAAGCAAATGAATGATCTAAGCGTGAAGGTAGCAGTGGCGCAGGGACAGGCAGGTGCGATGCAGGAGCTTGCTGCTCAGCAGCAGCAGAAATGCGAGCTGGGAGTAAAAGAGGCGGAGCAACGTTGCGCGTCCGAGCTTGCAGGACTTCGCTCCACGCTGGAGTTCAAGACCAATGAACTGGAGCACATTTTGAATCATAACGCGACTATGAAGCGCTTGGCAGATACAGCACAACAGGGTCAGTACCGTGCTACGGAGTTTGCGTCTTCGGCTTTCGAACAAGTTCTGTGCGGATATCTCATTAAGCAGCACATGGCCCCCGGTGCTGGTGGGTCAGCCCGCGCCAAGTGGCAGCAGCGGTACTTTGTTCTGCAAGGACCGCAACTAAGTTTCTACGATACCAAAGAGGACTATGAGCGTTGCCGCTCCGACAATCCGCCCATGGATGTTACAGGCGCGATCATCGAAGACAACTACGCTGTACCGGAAGCCTTCAGCGTCTCGTTCCGCGACGATAAGTACTATCCGTTGCAGCTCCACGCCAAGTCCCGCGAGGTGAAGCAGGAGTGGGTGCGCAGTCTGCGTGCAGCTGCGGCTGGTCGAGCTGCTGCACAAGGAGGCACACCTGGCCACGCTTCCTCGAGCTCGTCATTGGGGTCTTCCGCCTACGGCGATACTAGCGACTCATCATCGTCGGCAGCATACCGGGGAGGAAGAGGGGCACCTCCTAGCTACGCAGAATCGGCCTCTTCCGCCTATCGAGGTGGAGGTGGCGCGGGATACGCTTATGGAAATTCTTCCTCGGACATGTACGGACCCACGGGTGGAGCTGGCGGTAGCCGGTACATGCAAATGTAGTCAAGTCTACGTAGAGTGCGAGTATCAGGCACGGACTTATTCGCACGTTTAACAAGTTAGTCGTACTGATTGGAAGCAAACGGTTCCTGAGAACGCGAAACACACACGTCATTTCGTTTCTTAGAACAATGGACGTTGGAAACTGTTGACTGACATGTGAGCTACTTGTCCTGATCGCTGTTTCCTTTTGCCGTTTACGACGGCGTCTTCGTGTCAATCTTGGTTGGATCAATCTTTCCACTCGTCTCAATCAGATTCGAGATACCAATATCTTCCAGGATCTTGATGACTGCGCCGATGCCAATGCGCTTCTCCGGTTCCCAGCGACACATCCGCTCTACCAGTTCCCATTCTTTGTTTATAAAATTTGCTGAGCGGCTTGGCATTTTCTTTTCAGTTTTTACAGCGTGAATCACAGCTTGATCTTCCCTTATTGCCCCCCAAGGGTACTCTCCCGTCACCGCCTCGATAATGCACATTCCAAACGCGTAAATATCCGACGCAAAAGTGGGCGACTTGCCCAGCAAACATTCAGGCGCCTTCCAGCGTACCGCCGCCGTGGTTAGCCTCGGCTCAGGATTGGTGCCTAAAATACTCAGCCCGTAGTCTGCAAACGAGGATATTGTCGTTCTTGAGGTCCCCGTGCACGATGTTGTGGTCGTGAAGATGCTCAATTCCTAGAGCCGCCTGCAGCAGACGGAACCAGATCTCACGGCGTCTGCCATTTTCAGGCTTTAAGTAGTCCGTGAGCGTCTGGCGTGTAGCACGCTCACAGACGAAAAATGGTTGAAGACCTTCGTAGCACGCCGTACAGCTTAATCAAGTTGGAATGGTTTAGCGTAAACCACAAATCAGCTTCACGGCGGAATTGTTCACGAGATTGCTCGTTGACGGCAACAGGTTTCAGTCTTTTTAAAACCACGTCCGTCCCGAACCATTTGCCCAAGTTCACGAAAGCGAACCCTCCGTCCCCAATTCGCTTCTCTAGTTTTACTTGGTAACTCGGGATGAACCACTTGGGAATGACACCAGCGCTCTTGATTCCCCGCTCCTCAGCTTCGCTGAATACCATATTCATTGCCTCTACAATTCTGGTGCGTAGGCGCCAGCACGAGTCTGCGCCTCAAACCGTAACACGATGACGTCTTCTAGGCGATTCATTTGCTGAAGAAATGTCAACGGATTCTTCAGGAGCTGCAAAAAGACATATCGCTGGTCGCTTTGAGCTTTATTCCACGTAGGCTGCCAGCGGTGAACGGTATCCGTGCCTTGTAACTGTGGAAAGCTTTGCACTAGGTGGTCAATTTGGTGGTGAAAGTGATAGTTTTGACCTGCTACCGACTGCGAGACGATTTGAATTGACATACTACTGCTTGACAAGGAGTCATCGAACTTTGTAAAGAATTCCCAGAGCAGCAAGCTGAAATCTTCAACCAAGATGCCAGGTAGTTCTCCAGCACGCTCCAGCTGGGTGTACACATCTCGAAGGCGATTGAATACAGATTGATCCATGGGGGTGAATTCGTCTTCATGCTCTTTAGACAGTTCGCCGAGCAGCTCAGGGACAGTGCCACCGTAACTTGGAATCATATAGCTCGATATTTCGTACACTGTCTGCTGGGATTGGTCAGCATTGTGTTGAGCTCTAGTCCCTGCAAGTAGCTCCATTTTGAAAATCACGTCTTCCAGTTTAGTTCTATTGGCAGGATTCTCAGTGCACAGGCCTTGCAGCATCTCCCATTCGTCGTCTTTGATGAATCCTGGTTGGCCATCCGGAAGACGCGTTGTAGTTTTGTGCTTCCACGAATCAAACTCTTTGTCACGTGTTGCTCCTGGGAGGTTTGAGTTGCGAGCTACCAAAAGGAGGAAGAACACGGAGAGGCCGAATCTCAACACATCGTAGCCCTCAGAGGTCTCCCGGACTTCACATTGGTATTGTTTCCAATCACGTGGGATCGATCCACTCGGCTTCGTGGTACCAATCCCAGTCCATCCAAGACACCTCTACGTTCCGAGTAGCTGCAGAGAAGTGTTGTCGGGGACACGTCGTGGTACACAAGGCCACGATCATGCAAGTACTGGAGACCAAGCGCGCAATTCGCCAAGTAGCGCCACACATCCTTCTCGAAGGTAGGAGGGAAGCACGTCTCGTGAATAACGAAAGGTTTGCCGACGTAAGAAGCTCCGTAAAACTTGCGCAAGTGAGGGTGGTTGAGCTCCGTCCAATTGCACGCGCGTCGTACGCACACTTCCTCGCAGACTTCCCCACGCACTTCATCGCTCATGTTTTCATCAGCGTCTTTCTGCCTAGCCTTGTCATCCCAGCCTTGTTTGCTGTCCTCAAGCTTGGCCTTGCTCACCCAAGCCCATTCATGCTCAGAAGTCACGAACCATTCGGGCAGCTCTTCAGACACAACGTCGGCCTTGGCAACAACCACGTCGTACACAATCGAGATGGTATCCAGCTCCCCCGACATCAACTTGTCTCGATACTTCTCATCCTTGCCAGCAAATGGTGTTATACCATCGTGGTATTTCTCGACGCAGTAGCGCAGCAACGTCACGATCTCGAGCTGCTGATTCTTGTCACCGAGAGCAGCTGCCAGCTGCTCCTCGTCTTGGATAAAGTCCTTGAACACTTGAAGTCTCTCCTCGCGTTCAATGAGAAGCTGGCTGTGCCATTCCTCTCGCTGCGTTGGGTCCAGGATGTCGAGCGTATCTAAGGCAGTGTTAATGTAACGATGCAGCAGCGTCGCCACTCGCCCCGTGTCCGCCAACTTCAAGAGCAGATTCGTCTGGCTCTCGTACGAGTCCAGCAGCTCCTTCAGGATGCGCGTAAAGCGGACCATAATGGCCACTTCGCTCACTTCGTATCGGCACGCGTCACGCAGTTTACCAACGAAATGATCGGCCAGGCGGTCGGGCGTGTGGAAGTCCCCCACGCGCGTGGGGTGCCAGCGACTGTCCTCCGGGATCTTGGAGTCCATCCAGAACGTCTTCATTGTCTCGCTCATGGTGGTGTCGGCGACCATGGCGGCTCACTTGACACGTAGGCGACAGACGCCTTCTACTTCTACTTACAACTTGAAGTCTGCGTTGTCCAAGGCAAAAACGATTGTGATCCATGTTGTACCCATCGACTATTGGAATCAGTTAATGAAGAGAGAGGAGATTGGTGATTGGCTGGAAAGTTGAAGTTGAAGTGCGCACTTGTTGAAGGCACATTCACTCTCGATTCCGCATCCGCGCGTGCACTTCAAGGCCTAAAGGGGAAGGAGGGAGCATGTCGGTCCGTCGCGAGGTGGTCTCGCTCTCGCAGCTTCTGCGCCGCAATGAAACCTCGTAGGCGCTTTCTCTCTCTCTTCTCTCTGCTTTCGCTGGTCTTTATGCAAAAACGTTACTATTACTTTGTTGGCGAAGGAACTCACGTCGAGGGACTGGACGCGCGCCACCCTTGCCTCTGCAAATTTCAAGACGCAGAGCGGAGACGCCGCTCTCTGCTGGACACAGAAGCGTCGGAGGGAGACAGACCAACTTGACGCCGTTCACAGAGAGACCAGCGAGCGCCAGATACCAGCCGCTGAACTTCACGCAAGGCATGCTGGACGCCAACCGCGCGTCGACTTCTCAGCCAGAGGCGGGGGCGAGCAGTCAAACGAGCGGTGGGTTCCCTGCCCTCTCCCAAGAAGGTAGAGTATGCTTACGCTCTACTGAAAGGGTTGGACTGGTGTTAACCTATCTAGCTGTACAGTGTACGAGGCGGAGAGCGAGCAGTTGAGTGCCATGACGTCGATGTCACAGTCGTCCTTCTCTCAGACTCAGACTCAGTCTCAGAACTTGCTGGCGTCGAGTCAGGATGACCAGGTGAAGAGGAGCTGAGTGGTTGTGTGGGATGTAGAGCGTTCTAACGTTGCTGTAGCTGCATCGACTTCAGCAGTGGCAGGCTCAGCAAGCTCCACCCCCAGCTTCTCCGTCTCCTGTTCGCTGTAACGACAGTGGAAAACTGCAGAAGTTAGAACAGAACCTGACCAAGGCATTTTTCGAGCAGACTCGTGAGCAGAAGCGACAGCAGCAACAGCTAATGGCGCGGTTTGCCAGTCCGATAAAGAAGTCGGTCCAGGAAATCAAGGCGAAGCTAGTCACTAGCGGTGAAGACCAGCAGCAGCAAAAGGCAGCAATTGGGGAGCTTGCAGAAGGCATAAGCAATGTGACTGCGACTGCCACGGAGCTCCGTCTGCAGGTTTTTGAAATGTTTAGTTGTGCTGAACTAATTGCTGCGAGGAGACTCACCACGTCCTGCCAATATCTTTAGAGCCTCAGCAACAAAGCAGTCTGTGAAGAAACCCGTACGGCAGTGATCAACGAGGCGGCGGCGGTGAAGGCAGCTCTCACGAGGCTTCAAGCAAGGATAAAGTCGGTCGAAAGCAGCGTAAAGTCGTGCTCGGGTCTAGTCGCACAGGTTCTCGAAGGAAATGGCACCAAGCACGAGACGTTACTGTCGGCTGTAGCCGCTTCATCCTGCAATTGCCCCCAAGAAGTCACACCTGCTGAAGATTCTTCGTGTGCTGAAAGAGCTACCAGAAAGAGAAAACGAAGCCCGCGCCGTCCCGACGCAGCTGAAAGGAACCCCAGTCGCTATACTCCTTCCTCAATTAATGGATCGCCCGCGCGAACCAGAGCTCGATCTCCAGTCTGCTATGACGACCATGGCAGGGCCTGGAGAGATGAAGACGAGGATGAGGTGCACGATGGCGGTCTTCATCTGGCGCTCCAGCGGATCGAAGCCCTCCGCGCTAAGCGTCACAATTATCAGCACGGTCGTTAAGAGCGTGCGCCGCACTACCCAGCTGCAGCAGGGACAAAGCAGTTATCAACCAGTCACCGCAGGAACAGTCTCGACCTCGACCCCCACACAATAACGACCCTGCGATTCGCGTTCGCATGTATTTCATCGTTTTTCTGCCATGTTTTTCCTTTTCAAGCCGAGTCCCCGCTGCTTCCCGACCACATATCGCTTTAATTCTCGCTCGTCGTGTGTCCACCCAGCACCTAAAACTCCGGTCGCGTCTGTAAGAGTACAAACAGACCAAACAGCAGCAAATGGTAAGTCATTCGACCCTCCCTGACCTCTCCACTCGTACACCGCTAACGCAGCGTCTCTCCTGTTCCTGATAGCATACCGGGTAGCCAGCGCCGTGCGTAGGGTCCTGGATGAGCTTGGCATACTCTTCGCGGATGCCCTTGCAAGCCATCTTGTGGTTCACGCCGTTCTCACGGTAGCACGTGGCCAGTTCCTCGCGCACGACTTTGAGTGTCTCTTGCGCGAGCTGCATGCGCTTGGCGTACTCGCGCTCAGCGGCGCGAATGGCCAGGATCTCGTCCTTGGAACGGAGCTGTGCGGCGTACATGTCTGGATCTCTGGTCGCCTCTACGATGCAAGCCCCGATACTCTCGACAAAATACTAGACCGCCGGGATGGCAAGAGCAGCGGTGGCCTCTGAAATGGTGGAGGGGGAGGACGAGGGTCGTGAGCAAAATCCATACTGAAATCAAGTTTAATTTGAAGGGGCGTCACCACAACGGTACCAGTTGAGTGGCACAGTCGTACTTAGTTGAAAGGTGTCGTTGGAACAGCACGTTTTGCGCACCAAGGATGATAGCACGCCAAGTTTCCATGAACCGAGCGAACATCGCACGCTAGATAGAGTTTCATAGCCACAACAGGACGCATTCGGTGCCTGACTATGGTCTTTATGCAACGCTTGATTGTAAGACCACACAATATTGCAGTGCACAATTGCATCGGTCGCATGAGGAGGCAACATGGCAGTGTTGAACGGCAATGATGAGAAACACAATACATTGTTCCAAAGAGTAGTAGGTGGTCTCTTATGAGACCACCTAATGCAAAGCACACCGTCACAAGTTGAAATTATGTGCAGTGTCGATGCTGAAGCAAAAAGTGAGACGGTTAACTGCACCAACGAAGTGCACCATGTCAAATCCACACATTAACATGTAATCTTAAATTGACGCAGCACGACCACGTCAGTGTGGCGCGACCTGGGCAGGTACTACCTTCACCCAACACAGGCACAATAGCAGAAGCTCCGATGAATAGCACGCTAATGATTGTCTTACTCAAGAGGGTAGGATAATTAAAAATACTTCATTTCATATTATCGACACATACAACTCTTCTGCAGAAATACAAAAGTTGGCTTGCGGATCGCGTTTGCAGTTAAAAAGCATAGTTTTAGTTTTTCTTCACCGTCGCACTCAGTGGATTGACAGATATAAAGTTTTTCGTCATCTCCGAGCCTTGAATTGAGGGTCCCACATGCAACACACATACAGTGGATACTGGAAGTATCAGAGCTTTTTTTGTTTCTCGATTCTCACCACCGCAGGCCTGTGGCCTACTCAGATGACCGTCGTGAAACTATCGAGATAAAGGAATCATCATTTTCCCCAGTCTGAAGGCAACACCCAGAGGCTGAGAGCCTCACGCACATACGCACTAGAAACACATCTTCACTCCTGTCTGTTTGTCCCTTGACACCTGCCGTCTCCTGCCGCTGTTCCGTACTGAGCTGCTCAATTGCGGTCAGCTTTTTGAGCCAAAGCCATCGCCACCCATTCCCGACATCGTAAAAAGCTTTTTACCTGCGTAATTACTCCCCTTGTCGACCAGCTAAATCATATTTTCGTCCAATAAGGATCATGCACCAATTTGAACGAAAAACTTGATAATCGGCGGCATGGCGCCCGGTCGGCAGGAGTCGCGCGCGTGGCGCAAGGAGAACGACGCCGGCAACCGGCGCTTCAGCGTCACGTCCAGCGAGGACATTCCCGTCTCCAGTGTCAACGGTACGTGTTTCCTGCAGCTCTGGGCCTTTCTCAGTTGTTCTAATTAATTATTTTTCCGTTTGCAGTGCCTTTCGAAGAGTTGCTGGCTCGAGAATTACGTAAATCGGAAGGAAATGGGGCGAAATCAGCCGTGACAGGCGGCAAGGCGAGTAAGAAGCCATTTCTCAAGAAAGGAGCACGCGGCTGGTGGATGCGACGGCCAGACGCCAAGCAGAAGGTTGTCAAGCACACGCTCGTGTCCAGAGGAGAGCGGGAAGAGGCTGCAATTAAAGCGGCGCCAGTGATGCAGAGGAGGCAGCAGCAGAGGAGGAGGAGGTCGTCGTCGACCTCTTCGGCTAAAACTCTTTCGCCGGTCGCAACACCACCGCAGCAAGTGCGGACTGCTACAAAACCTTCGCAAACGCTGTCACCGCCAGTGTCGCCGATTCGACGGACACTATACAATAATCAAGTTGACGACGATAGAGATGAGGTTCGGCAAAGGAGACAGCAGAATGACGAGTTTTCGGCGTGGAAGAACGCGTCTACGACAAGCACGGACATTTTAGGCATGAAAAACGTGAGGCAGTCGTATGAGGCCAGGCAAGAGCGTGAAGCCAATGAGATGGCGGAATTTGAGGCGATCGAGCGGGATCTGGCGGCGGAAAAAATGTCGTACTTGATGGAGAAGCAGCAAAAACAGCAGTATCAGTCATCTGCACGAGTGGAGCAACGAGAGCAAGTTGATGACAACCAGACGGAAGCAAACCACTGGGGGTTACCATATTCATCGTTCGTATCGGACCTTCACGAGCAAGAACAGTCAAGGTGTCAGACAACCAGACCAGACTCAATTTTCGATGACAGTCTGGATGAAGAAGTGGACTCGGCACTGGTGTTGGATGACCACTCAGCTCTGTCCAAGGATGACTGGATGTCCGAACGTGATGGGTTTACCAACCAGCTTCGTGATCATTTTGGATACAGGGATCATTTCGGTGACCCACCTTCGGATCTGAGCGCTGTTAGCTTTGACGATTCTGTGCCATGGGACGACGGCTTATCGTTGCAGCCACGACAAAGCACAGCTCATGAACAGTCTTCCTACGTTAGTGCTACCGCTGACTTTCTAGATTCTCCGAACAACCCGGATGATTTACTTGATGATGGCACCAGACAGCAACCAGCCGGACGCGGAGTGTACTTTGCAGATCATAGTAACGATGGTACCAACACACTTGGATACAACAAGCCGGGCATTCCAGGTCACATACTAGAAGGTGATGCTCCTGTTTCATCATTGGTGCAGCACATATTTGGAGAGTTTGAGCAGGATGAGGGTAGTAATAGTGTGTACGAAGATGGCATGAACTCAATCGGTGATAGCAGCAACATGAATGCAGCTTTGAGGGCTCCGTCCCCACCACCGCCGCCACCTGTTCAGGACAGGTCTTTATCGACTCTTAAGCAGAAATTGCGCGGTAAGCAAAAGCCACCCGTCCCAAGGACATCAACAAGCAAAGCAAGAGGCGATGGCAGACGAGCGGGACAGGCGAAAGCGAAAACTGCTACATCTTCACGTGCCCAAGCTAAGCAAAATTCAGAGGCTAGTAACGGCAATCCGACGCAGCCTCGAATTCGAACAGCTCAGCCAGCAGATTCTGGTATGATTCTGCCCGCAGTAATAGAAGACAAACTATACGAGCTAGAGGAAGAGGTCAAGTTCTACAAATCAGAGACGCTGCAGCTTCAAAAGCGCAAGGACTACTATGACCAAGAGGTGAAGAAGCTAGCTCTCGAGCGGGATGAGTTTGCGCGATATCAGCAGGAACAGCGCCTTCTAATCGAAAAGGAGTGGGAACAGGAGCGAGCCAAAATGAAGAAAGAGGAAAAGCTCCAGGAACGGCAATGGAAGCTGCGCATGAATGCTACAATATCTCATCAGGGTCGAAAAGACCGCGGGGAAGTGGAAATGCTCAAGGCACAGATCGTGAAGATGCAGATTGACGAGAAAGCGTGCGCGAGTAAATGGAAGGCTGGGAACGACAACTTGCGGCAGCGTGTTTCGGTACGTCGTTGATTAAGGATCTTTTGATGGCCAACTTGGAAAGGAGAAAACTAATTTGTGGCACTATTGCATGTCTGTACAGGAACTGGAGGAGAAAAACCGTGAGCTAAGTGATGAAATCAAGTTCCTGGAGAAGAACCGCTTAGAGCAGTGGGGAAAATATGAGCGGCTACTAAAGGAGAAGCAAGAAGCTTCCGAATTGACCTCACTGAGCACAGAAGGGACTGCAGAAGTCACCCCAGCTTTTGATAAGAACGAGCTTCGCACGATGGACGATGTTTTCGCGATTAAAGGAACGGCTGACGAACTCCTACAGAGATGGAGTTCCCCTCACGAGGAGAGCTCTCCGAAAACTCACGAGGAAAAAGACTCTACAGCAAGCTCTGGATACCATCGCCGTGTGCAGCCTAGCGCAGTGGACAGCTACAACCCGAAGCGGTACAGCTTCGATCGAGAAGACTCTCACCCGTCGAGCGAGTCAGGAACCTTTACGGAAGGAAACGGTTTAGAAAGCCCAAGCGTAAATGGCTTCATCAGCTCCGCGGATCACGCGCGTGCAAGTAGTGCCGCTACATATGAATGGGCACTCCCTGCGGCTGAGGATGATGGAGGTCTGCACAATATTGACTACGCTGACCAAAAATCTCGTAATCGCGAGGCGGACGGTGTAACGTCATCCCTGTCAGAGCACAAGGTAGTGACTCAAGAGATTGAACACCCGGGTGGGAAACAGGAGCTGCTGTACACGGATGGAAGCAGGAAGATCATTTTTGCGGACGGTAATGAGAAGGACATCGACACTAACGGCCACGTCGTTATCAAATTCACAAACGGTGACCATAAAGAGGTAAGCTGGTCGCCTTTTTGTAGTGAGCACTACAGTCCATTGGAATGATGACTAACGCAATTGGTTTTGATGTTGTTTGTTGCTGCAACAGCTCTTCCCGGATACAGGGATCAGTGTATATTACTACTACGAGGCCCAGACGAAGCTGACGACGTACCCGGACAACCGAAAAGTGTACGAGTTCTCGAATCAGCAGATCGAGACGAGTCTGCCCGACGGCACAACTGAAATCCAGTTCGCCGACGGCATCAAGAAGACAATCCGCCCGAACGGCGACGAGTTCTCCGTGTTCCCGGACGGAACGACAATGCTGGAGCAGCCGGACGGTCTGCGTGAGGTGACGCTGCTCAACCAGAAGAAGATCCGCTACTTCCCGGACGGGCAGATGGCTTGTGTCACCCCCAGTAGCCAGGAAACCCGCGTTCGCTCGAACTCGGAACTCAAGCAGCTCATGGAAAGCACGTAAAGTAAAGTATCGATAATGCACGCGCAAACATATTTAAATTGCATAGTTGATCCCTTATTTTACCGAGTGCAATCCATGTTCCCGATTACGATTGCGATTGCGATTATGGTACGTAGGGCATAATCAATTGGACAAGGAAGTTTTCTTACTCCTATTTCCTGACTTTACCGACATACGACATACACAATTGAACCCACCGTCACCTACTAAGTTTTTTCCCTCTCCAATACGAACTAGCCCGACCTCTGTGTCCGACATCGGAAAGTCTCCGATAAAAACCTAATCCGAATTATTTTCGACGATGGAGACGTACCTGCGCAAGCACTGGGCGCAGGGCTCCGTGTCCGTGAGCTGCCGCGTGTACGCGAGTCAGCGCCGCGCCGACGAGCACAAGCGTCTGCAGCTGACGACCCAGGGCATCGAGTTGCGCTCCGTGGGGTCGTCCACGTCCTCGGAGCCGGACGTGATCCCCTGGTCCTGGGTCCTGGGCGCCTCTGAGTCCACGAGCAGCATTCGGCGCCGCTTCGTCCCCATCTACGAGGGCAGCGAGTACGGCGAGGAGAAGGAGTTCGTGGTCTTCGGCTGCACCCCCAAGCCCGAGGACGCAGGCCGGGGAGGGCTCATTGGCGGCCTCACGTCGCTGGCCACTGCGGTGCTGCCCACGGCCCTCACAGGCAGCAAAGACCCGGGCGCGGGGGTGGAGCGAGAGCTGCTGCAGTGGGTGTTCAGGTGCGATGAGGAGGGGGGGGATGCGGCGGCTATGAGAGCGGTGAAGGCCATCAGGTTCCTGGCCGACCCGAGGGTCGAGAAGGGCGTCAAGGAGTCGGAGAAGCTGCTGGACCCGTACGGGTTTATGCCCCCACGGAAGGTAAGTGAAGAGAGGAGGAGAGAGAGAAGGGAGGAGGCTACTAACGACTGGGTGCGTTGTGTATACTGTAGTTTATGGTGGTGATCAACCCTGCAGGAGGCGCGGGCAACGCGCAACAGACGTACGAGCAGCAGGTGGCGCCGCTGTTCGAACAGGCCAATGTGGAGGTGGAGACGGTCGTCACTCGGCAAGCTGCACACGCGACCGAGATCTTGGCGGAGGTCCCCCTGAACAAGTACGACTGCATTGTGGCGGTCGGAGGAGATGGACTGCTGTCGGAGAGTGAGTTTCTCGGTCCTTGAGGGGACTATCGTTTGTATGATAGAGTGAACTAACACTGTGGGGGTTATTTATTGTTGTTGTAGTGCTGCAAGGTTTGATGAACCGCAAGGACTGGCAGCAAGCAATTCAACAGCCGCTTGGGGTGAGTGACTGTACTGCAGCATTTGCTGTTGTAGAGGACGCACCTTAATGTTCTGTCATTGCTGGCTTGTAGATCATCCCCGGAGGATCAGGCAACGGTCTCTCTGCGTCGCTGCTGTCACGTGCGGGTGAGCGTTTTGAAGCACTCAACGCGGCCTATTCTCTCGCGAAAGGCCAAGTTCAGGATCTGGATCTGTTCTCGGCCACAAATGGTGACGGCAAAGTCATGTACGGGTTCTTGTCTCTCGAGTGGGCCTTCATTGCCGACATGGACATCAAATCCGAGCGGTACCGCTTCTTCGGCGACATGCGCTTCTTCATCGCGTCCGCACTGCAGATATTCGGGTTTGGCCAGACGAATTTCCCTGGTCGACTACGTTATCTTGTCTCGAAGGACGACGAGCCACTCCCAGAGAAGTACCATGACACTTTCAGCAGTACAGAGAAGACAGCCAAGCCGACTTGCGTTTGTGTGGATAAAGAACAAGATGGAGAGGAAGCCGAGAAGTGGCAGGAGATGGAAGGCCCGTTCTACATGTTCTGGAGCATGAACGTATCCCATGCCGCCGCGGACGCTCACATTGCGCCACCTGCCGATATCTCCGACGGCTACTTCTACCTGATGCTCGTTTCTGGAGAGAGCTACTCGCGTTTGGGGCTCGCTAAACTGATGATGGGAATCGAGGACGGCTCGCACCTGGATGTGGATCGAGTACAACTCATTCGGACGCGTGCATTCACGGTGCGTGCTAGCAATGCAGACGACCTCATGTGCGTCGATGGCGAACTTTTCCCCGGGCCGGAGGTGAAGATTGAGGTGCACCGCGCATTGGGTCGTGTACTCTGCTTGCCAGGTAAGAACAAGTAGTACTCGAGACGTTGCAGACGGATAGAGATGCTAACGACTCGTAGTAACGAGGCGTAGTCTGTACTGAATTGCCTTGCAACACTCAAATACTCCAATTGATGTTAGGAAGCACACCTCTTTACCACATTATACACCTGCGAGCGTCGTGCTGTCCACACGCAGGTTTCTCCACATGCCAGCTTCTTCCTTGACCCGTTCATGATGGCGCAGGAGTAGCTGAGGGTCAATGCGTTCAACCGCATCACCAGAAGTCTCGTCAGATGGGTAAGGGAGGTCAAGCAGCGCTTCAGCAACCAGCAGTACCACTAACTTGTCGAACAATCTTGTTTTGGGCTCTCGACTACCAGCATAGAGACCTTGATTTTCTTCTCGTGCTTGCGTGGCGTGTCGACGCTCCAAGAATCCGAAGGCTACAGAGCGACTAACAGTCTTCCCGTTCAGCATCACCAGTTCGTCCCAGAACGCCGCCGTTGCCCCTGCATTTGTCTGTTGCTGGCCTGAGTTTCCACGCAGCAGCTCTTGTAAGTCCTCCATTGTGAGCCTCTCTTGCTCCTTCCGCCCAGGTGCCACACCCAAACGCTGCAGTCCTTCATCGTCGTCGGCTTCGTCGTGGTTAGTTCGCTCTACTCTTGGGCCCTCAGGTTTCTGCTTGTGACCAAGTCGATAAATGCGCTCCTCAACCGAACCTTCAACGATAAAACGATGGACCCGCGTACGTTGTGTCTGACCCAAACGATGAACACGGTTGACAGCTTGTGCCTCTATACTCGTACTGAGCAGCGGCTCAATGAGAAGCACCTCGGTCGCTTCTACGATATTAAGCCCATTGGCACCGACTTTGAACGGAAGCGCAAGCACACACGCCGCTGGACAAGTCTGAAACTGAGTCAGAAGTTTCGGTAGCTGACGCTTTGTTCCGTACATGAAGCAGCGTACACCAAGTCGGGGCAACGCCTGCACTGCCAACTCCAGCATCTGAGACCACTGCGAGAACAAGAGGCATTTCACGCCTGGGTTTTCCTGTCGGAGCATATCCACACGTCCGAGTAATGCGTCAAGCTTTGAGCCCAAGCTCCCACCGATGCGGTGTGGGGGTGCAGGCTGGCTTGGAATTTCAGAAGTTGCTTCGGTTTGGTTTGATCCCTCTAAGCTGGTTAACCTTGATTCTGGCGTCGACCCCTCGACAACAACAGTGACGCTGTCAACAGGCCATACGCGGCGGCATGTTGGGCAGCGGACATTTTTCCTGGTATGTTGACGACCACCTGTCAGGCTAGAGATGCAACCCGTACAAAAGACATGTGCACACGGCAGAACAGCGCGCCTTTGCGTGAATTCCTGTAGGCAGACAGCACATAACGGCTGCGCAGATTGTAAGGAGAGAGACTGCGAGCTTGTTTCCTGCTGTTGTGAGTGCTCTGACTGATGAGCACCCGCTTCGCTCTGAAGTTGCAGAAGATATCGTAGCTGAGCCATGTTATTCCGCAGATCAAGGTCAGCTGCGGCGCGATCTGCCTCCAACTCGGCAGCACGCACTGGGACCTCCACGCGCTCCAGTTTGTACAGCCTCTCAGCTCTTGTGCGCGCTGGTGGTTCATCCGGTTGTCGTAGACGTAGCTGGCTACAGGCCATGATTAATTCGTCCAACGCGCCCAAGCGCTGGTGTTGAGTCTGAAAGAGTTTTTTTGCTGCCTGCCACTCACGCTGTAACTTCACCCAAAACTCTGTCTCACTTTGCATAGCAGTCTGAATTTCGGTGGCAAGTTCCCTTCCGTCCTCCTGTGAGCGCAACGCACTACGTGCACAACCCGAAATTTCCTTGAATACTTCAATGAATAGAGACACGGACAAGCCTCCACCGTTGTCCTTTGCTGCGACAACAGCAGCTTCGCCCTCCACGTCATTGTCATCAAACAAATCCATGATCCTTGTGTTGCTTGTAGATGCTTTGTCAATACCAAGAAAATGTCGTCGATACGCATCGAGTTCTTTGTACAACTGACAGTGAATACAAATCGGGCCCGTTCCGCAATCGCGACACTTCTTGCAGTTTCCAGAAAGCTCCACGTCAGCGTCTGTGGGTGTGCCGTCACTCAGCGCTGCAAGACGCTCAAAAAGCATGCGACGTCGTTTTGCCAATGCTTCCAGTTCGCGCACCAGCAAAAGCCTCAGAGAACGTGTGCTGACAACTTGGGAGCAAAAGGTCGTTCCCCAACGTGTATCAAACCCAGAAAGTCGTGCTCGCACTCGGGTCACAAGCTGCGGGTCGTTGTCTTGCTCACTCTGTTCGATGATGACAAGGGCGTCGCTCCACCAATTCCCCGATGTACAAAGTACTTCTGCCTCCGCTCCGGAGGAATGCTGCTGGATTTCGTCAATCATCTGGGAAATCTTCCTGAAGTTGCTGAGAGCTTGAGCATGCATCATATCAACTTGGACTAGATAATATTGCCGGACGTGCCGAGCACTTTGTCCCAGCAACGCACATTCACGACTGATCGCCATGCGGTCGTCATCAGAGAGGTCGCTTGAGTCAGGAAGTAGTCCTGTTGATGAGATGCGTCTCTCTAGAGCAGGAAGCCCTGGCAGCAGACAAACTTTTTTCGGATCCGCTGTCGGTTCATTGCCGCTACTGGTAACGGCAAGAACTTCATTTTCAGCATCAACAACATTTTCAGATAGCGAATACAACTGCTGGACGCACTTCTCGAGGTTTTGCAGTATGTGTAGTCGCGGAAGCAGATCAGCGCGGAAATGCGACCAGTTCGTGCGAATAAGGCTCATTACAGCCATATACTTGAGCGCAGCTCCTGGCATATCGTGATCTAGTACGAGCAACGCAGCCAGACCATTTCGCGCTCCGATAAGCTGCCGCTGGGACTCCTCGCACTCTCGCGTAGCCTTGTAAACGAGTTCTTGAAGGAATGCATCCATGGTCATAACAGTTCCGCTTGCAGTATTACCAGTAAATCCCCATGCCTGTCGAGCACCACCAACCTGAGGATGGCAGCATAGTTGCCGCAAAATCAGCAAGTCCTGCCACAAGCGATCGTCTCGACCAATAACCTCGCTTGCCTGGACCGACCTCTGCCGCTGCCGCTGACGCTGTTGGACGAGAGAAACGATGCGCTTCTCCTGTTGGTCATAGAAATGTCGCTCAACAGCGGCAAAGCGGCACCAAACAACCTCGCTCTTCTGCGGCGGCAGGCCCAACTGGTCCAGCACGTGCTTCTTGCCGGTGCGCCACAGAATACCACCTCCACAAACGTTATCAACTGCGTCCTGGCCGTTCCATAAAAGCAGATCGAGCACGCGGTCGACCGCACCTCGAACGAAATTGTGCTCCACCACTTCTCGGAAGAATCCCAAATCTAAACCCTCCTGCTCATTGTGCTCTGCCTGCTGTAATTGAAGGTTTTCTCTTGATCTGTCTTCGGGTGCTTGTGACGAAGTGTACGGTGAAATGCGGAGGAAGCGTAAGTAGCCGAACAGCTCACCTACGCGCGATGAGAACGGCGTGCCCGTAACCACCCATCGATTTTCAGCACTAAGCCTCGACAGAGTTAGTGCTGCTTGCAAACGCGTATTCTCCACGCCTACCTGTGCTTCATCCATACACACACGCCAAAAGCGTAAGGCCACGAGAGGAGAGCCCACAAATGCGTAGCGTTTGACCTCGGATCGTGTACTGGACCGGCGATCTCCTCCTTCAGTCGTTGGGACGTGACGTAGATCTGCTCCCAGTGCCTCGTATGTTGTCAACACCACATCGTAACGAGCGAGCACAAGACCAGGAGATGCTAGTACTTGCCATTCAGCATTAGGGCCTCTATCCTCCAATCGAGCCCTTAACGCGCGGACACCCGGATAACGCATCACAGATAAAGCACCTGCGCTCACGTGGCGAGAAATCTCATGTTCCCACTGCGCATGAATAGGTTCCGGTGACACGATAAGAGTTGTACGACTGGCAAAGCTTGGTCTCTTGTGGCTTTGGCAGTGGTAGCACATGAATCCCCCACTTGACCATGTTGAAGCAGCTTCGTTTATAGCTTGACCAGACGTCTCAAAATCCCAGAGACCATGCGAAATGGTAGTCGAGTCTCGTCTGGAATCGTTACCGCTCTCATCGACCACGTACCCAGTGCAAAGCTGGTGGTGCCACGTGCCACAGAAGTCGCACTGCACAAGTCCCATCGGATGGTTGTCCGACGAGCCACAGATGCACGCGACCGCATCGCTACTGTCCTCGCTGTTCTCATCTTCATCAGGAGGATGAGGCGAGTGGATTGACAGCAGTCGAGGTCTTAACGACGAGCTTCGATGGCTTAGGATGAGTGCAATCACCTCGACTGTTTTTCCAAGACCCATTTCATCAGCTAGAATCCCACCGCTCACCGAGGAAAGATCCATTTCAATGGGCCGGAGAAGCTCTTGCTGCTTCGTTGATACTGATGACGACGTGTGGAATGCTGTACAGAACGGATCGTACGCCTGCAAGTTTCCAGCCGTTGCTTCATCAAAGGTGACACACACGGTCAGTGAGCGGCCATGCTGCGTCGACAGCTTCTCCCGTGACAGCATCCAGGACACCGCAGCCTTCTGATACGCTCTCAACGTCGGAAGAAGATCCTCTGAGGTGTCTTCAATAGTCTCATAGTCACTGGTGTCCCGACTTAACTGCTGAGCAGCGTCGATCCGCGCGTAGATCTCAGGCATCGCGAACGTCTGCCCTTCGAATTGTGCGCACACAGCACTGTTGTCCCCCACGAAGCGGTCGTAGAGCACTTCAATTTCGTTCCAGTATCGGAATCTGCAGGTTATGATATTATCAGCTTCAGTCTGTGCCTCGTGGGTATTTTTAAGCAGCCAAATCATCACGTGGTGCATGGCACGCGTCGGAGTCGCTCGGGGCGCTGCCGACACCGGCGTCAGACTGCAGTTCACCACGTATCTGAGCCAGGCCACGCCGACAGAATAGTTGAAGCTCCAGTGCTGCGTATCTGCTGCTCTCTGGGCAATTATATGGAGACGTAGTAGATCACGCTCCGCCAGCGTCGCGACGTGTGGCGTCCAGGCCTCGCGCGTGTCCGGGAAGAGCTCTGTTAGTGTCAGTACGTGGTCGGCATCTTGTCGTCCTGCGACCTGCAGCTTCACTTGGTCATGCTCTACAAGTGTCAGGTCGATTTGCAGCTGGAGAGCAGCACTGGGACTGCAAACTACAGTTAGAGTGGAGGTGAGGGCGGTGGAAGTCACTGGAAACGCGAGTCTCAAGGAGTCTCCTTCGCCCCAACCGTCGGTGGGTTCGACGCTGGAGAGGTAAAGAGGAGTGGTGAGTTGACGTTGGAAGAAAGGACGACGCTGGCCTCGCTTCGGCCGCTTGGGGACGCCGCGCTGCGGCGAGGCGAGCGGTCGCTTCGACGGCGTGGACTTGCGGCGGGGCATTTCGGACTGATGGCTACAGATCGAACTGATTATTTTGGACTAATGGGTACAAATCGAACTTATTATAGTAGATCTGTGATGAATTTATTACTGTACATGTAGTACAAGATGGGCCATTTACACTGCAGTGCGTTCGCTCTCCTTGGTGTTGTTGTCCTTGTAGACGGGAGGAATCATCCCGAGTTGCATCTTGTTCATGACCGTCACGTAGAGGAAAATGGTCACGATCATGATGCCGGACAGCGTGAAGTAGAGGTACTCCATGTGTCCGTCGTTCAGGTTGGACGGAATGGACTTGCCGAAGAGAAGCACGAGCACGGAGGGCAGCGTGCTGCCCATCGATTTGGCGAAGAACGCGAGCGCGATGGACGTACTGCGCATGCTCTGCGGCACCTCCGAGTAATTGATGTCGTAGGAGGCAACGGCAGCCAGCACCTCCGAGAAGGCCACGAGCAGATACTGCAGGATGGCGGTCCACCACGGAATGTCGTTCATCACTTGGCCGCCGTCGTCGTTCAGGATGAACTGCGTCTCTCCGTCCGCGTCCACGTAGGTCAGTGGACCGGCGTTGCGTCGGATGATCTCGTAGCAACCCGTCCAGATCATAGCCACAGTCACGACGCAGTACCCGGCGAGCACCTTCCCATAACGACTTGGTGGTTTGCCTGCGTACTTGGTATACAGCGGGTAGATCACCTTCTCGGTGAGCGCGAGGAAGAGAATGCATCCGACCGGGTTGAACATTTGCACTGTGGGCCCCGGCATTTGAGACGCGTCGGGACCACTTCCGAGACGCATGTCTGTTTGCTGAGCGATGGACTGGTTGTTGCCGCGCTGGTTCTGGCACATCCAGAACACAACTTGAAACGCGTTGAGCGGGAAGATCCGAACGACTTCACTCCTTCGACAAGTTTGCTGTCGAACCGACCACCCACTGTGTCCTTAGCGCTCTCCATGAACTCCGAGCTACGACCGAAGTAGACCCACAGCATGGTAGCGATAACGATCATTGCACCGCAAGCGTACGAGATGTTGTGACCCGCCTCGCCGTGGTCCGACAAGAAGGAAGCCAACATGTTCAATGCAAACGCGGTGACATACAAGATCGTGCCGAGGGTAACCATCTTAGCAGTGAGGTTCTTCTTCGCGTGGCTCGTCACTATCCTGATCGTAAGAGCGATAGACTCTCTCGTCGGGGGCACGTTCACGTAGCGCTTGCGGGAGATCCAGAGCGTTGCCAGGGACAGAAGCACCATGACGAAACCAACGATGTACACGCTGACATAGCCATAGTCCGCGGGGATGGCGCCCAAGCCATGGATTGATACGTACGGGAACGCAGCATAGCCGATGAACGCACCGACGTTCGCAACGGCGTACTGAATGCTGAAAAATAGAGATTTCTCAGATGCCGGGGCGGTGGGCGAGAACTGGTCACCTCCGTACGAGATCACGAGTGAGCGAAGGCAGACTTGGGAGGTGGCAACACCGAGGAACAACCCGATGTTGAAGATGGCTTTACTTGCGCCAATGTGACTCAGTGCAGCAGGCAACGCAGCAACGACAAGGAGGCCGAAACAGTCAAGAGTTGCGGCCGACAGCAGCGTCTTAAATTTTCCGAGGCGTTCGTCCGAGATGTAACCAGCAATGATGCACATGAACTGGCACAGCGAGTCGAACGTGAGTTTCATGGAGGTGGAGCCCTTGTTGGACCAACCCAGCTTCTGGAAGAAGTTCTTGAGCGACTGGGCGATAGCGAAATTCGTAACTTGACTGAAAGCCGACAGGATGAACAAGATAATGCAGACGTTCTTAAGCACATGCTTGGCATACTTGGCGGGGCGTTCGTCCCAGAGCTTCGTGCTAACGTAGCCAGTGACGGAGGGTGTAAACTGGGGCGAGAGCACCGGGGATTGGGGTGATTGTTTGGACATCTGCGCAGTTAGGCAATTTCAAAAATGAGCTACAAGGGATAGTTCCAGCAGACCTGGGGAGCCTCCCGGGCCCACCATGACGGAGACCGCCGGCGACGTCTACAGGATCCCCTTGTTGTCGTTTGTCCTTTCTTCGTACGTGAGTCTCACATTGGGATGGTGCTGCTAGAGCAATAATTGCTGAGGCTTCCTCGAGCGCTTCCTCCGACAGCTGCGGCCACGCACACACACACACGCATCATGCACCAACACAAATGTCGACTCGAACGCAGTCAACCACAGCAGGAGATTGGGAAGGAGCTGAATGAGCCTTGCAGGCACTTCGCGTCAGCAAGCAAGTTACCGCACAAGCACGTCTTGGCATCCTTGCACGCTAATTGGTGAATCGGGGTGTCTTGTCTTGGAGGCGCCCGCGCAACGTGTCCTGTGCGCGTACCACCAGGACTTGATGTCATCAGCTTCACATTACGCTTACAGAAATGACTGTAGTGAATTGGCCATGCTGTCTATTTGCTGCTCCAGCAAGTCAAGGTGAGCTGTAGTCTCCGCCTGGTTCAATACCATCCAGCGCTCCACCTCGCGCGAGTAGAAAGTTGACAACCCGCTCTTTTGAAGAGCGTGAGAAGCATTGGCGGACTGCATTGGTCTACGTTTGCGGCACATTTTGAATTGGTACGCAGTCTTCAGCAATTTTCTCTCCATCACCCGTTTACTCCGTTGTTTAGTGTTACCAGAACCGACGTGGTCGCCACTTAGAAGGCGGTGGCGCTCCCAGGCTGCGTGAATAAGTCTTGCACCACACACACGCACAGCACGCTCCCACTTCATCCTGTCCATCGCAGATAACACCGAGTGCTCTCGTTTAGTGCCCTCCAGCGAGTCAAGAAACTCGGACGTCATGAGAGATATGAAAGCCAAGCCGCCAACTACTGCACCGAGCACAATAGCAATACGACCACCAATTGTGATCGGGTACGCATCGCCGTATCCTACCCCCGTCATCGTGACGAGGGTGAGCCAAAGCGCGTGGTCTTCGCCGTCCAGCTTGGACGGAAATGGCCGCTCAAAGATGGAGACCGCAGCGGCTGTACTCACCCACAATGTCACAAAAAGTGAGAGAAGCACCTTGGACGGCCGCAACGCGAACGATATCCGGAAACTCCACCACAGCGAATCTACTGGCACGTCTTTCCTCGTGAGCATTGCAGGACTCATCGTCGTTGCCTTATCCGCAACCAATTGTTTCAAGAGCTGGTTGCGAATTACGCGTGCAAACCAGTAGAGACGTACCAGTACGATCATATTTACGATCTCCAGAGGATATGAGTATTGGAGTTCGCAGGCTCGATTGCTAGGAGTCATACTCAGAGGCCTAGGACACGCTGGAACTACTTCCAGTGTGGCTTGGGGTAGCGAATAGCGCTCTTCGTCCAAATACACCCTCCCATGTACCAACGGGGGCAGGAAAACGCCACAAAGTAGTAATTCAGTGAGAAATGGTAGGAGGAGCAGGCAGGGTGACCTCCAGAGAGAATTGCGACTATCCGGAGAAATTTGATTCCGCAGTGCCATGATCTCCATCTTCACGCAATATCGATATTGTACTTGGTGAAGCAGAATAAACGTGATCAGCAATAGCAACGCTGCATACGCTTCTCCTGGAGACTGCAAAGGCAGATCGCGATGATATTTAGCAGATGAGCGCCATATCGCACGGAACTGTAGCCACACAGTAAGCACCGAGAGTCCTGCCAATCCGATACAAAAGCTGTCGCTGCGAGCACGCAGCTTATACAGCTTTCGCAAACGTTGTTGAATGTTCAAATCCCGTTTGGTGGTTGCAGGCACCGCTCTGTTCAGCTGCGCCATTGTCCTGGTACGCTCGCCCGAAATCCCGAGAAAAACGGCAAAGCACATTTTGCACCGCTCTTTCTTCGAGAGCCAAAGTACTGCAGCTGTAGCGAGAAGCAAATTGGCAAATGCGGGTACGCGATCCCATTCTGACCACGGGAAGTATCGGCTTAGTGACCCGACTTGCAACATGAGGTGGCTCGTCGCATCGATATTGTCTAGGATGCTAGAATCACTGTACGTAGAATTCAAGGGGAGAAGTCGAAATGTCGTCAAATGCACGTACTGCACATACGTATGTGGTGAATAGGCGGCAATTTGCAGGAACTGGCAGATCTCGAGGGGTAATAGCAGAGCTATCACAAGAAACCCTCCGATCCATTTGGTAGAAAAACACAGCCTGGATCGGAAGGGAAGGCGAATTACAACCTGATCCAAGTGCAATCCAAACATTCGAGAGCTAAGCGGTGAAGCAAAACTCGGAAAATCCCAGTCTTGTACGATCCAGAGCAGATCCAAAGATACGACGAGTGAGCTGAGCAGTGTGTTCCAAGACGCATTGCTCAACCATGACTTCAAGTCATTCACCTCGTCTTCATTCTCAAGATTCCACTGTATCCATTCACTCTGTAGTTTTGGGATCACACCGAAGTAAACTCCACCAATAGCAAGTCCAAGCACGGCAAGCCAACACCACAGAAGACGCACAATCAGGAACTGACTATACCCTCGACGCACAGGAGCCAACCAGTTGCCAAAAAGAACGCGATTGTACTCGCGGTCCTGAAGAACCCAATCGAGCGTCACCAGCAACTTTAAGCAGCTCAGCACCAGCACAGTAGTCGACAGCGCCTTTTGCACCTCGAGTTGGCTCAGACTAGTCCAGTTTTCGTTCAGATCTTCAGGAAAGAGCCACTCTTCGAATGCAGACCCATGGACAATCTCTCTGACAGTGTACATCACTGCAGCCCAGAAGAACGGGAATGTTGCAGCCATGAACGCCCACGAGCCATGAGAAGAGCCGACGTTCCACACCTGCTGCCGCACCGCCGGCGTGTCAGATGCACCTCCAGCAACGAAAGTGTGCAGTGCCATGACACCCCGTCGACCTCCTGCTGTAGTTTGAGAAAGATCCTGGCTAATTCCAGTCGAAGAAGCTCTTGACAACCTGGAGAACGTCTGCGTGGCGTGGCGGTAGGACGTCTCCCAGTTCCAGTGGCGCTGCACGAGCCGCGGATACGCCACGAGACGCAGAAACAGCAGCAGCGAAGCACTCAACGCGCTCTGAAAGACCAGTTTCTGCCACGTGAAGCCTGTGGTCGACATCTTCACCAAGGCCCCGTACACTGGGAAGCGGGCGGGGGTCTGGAGTGACGTCAACAGAGGGGACGCAGCGCCCACATAGAAACACAAGAGCAGATGAACCAGACAGCACAACACTCGCAACGACGGATGCCGCAGCGACTTGACCACCCACGTGGACTTGAGATACACCTGGTCGACGGAGTCGGAGGCGTCTGCGCTCTGGAAACGAGGCTTGGGCAGCTTCGGCGTCGGCGACGCCACCAGAAGCATCGATGTTGTGTTTTTGTTTGGTGAAAATTGTATCCACTGATTTGTACTGGGCTTTGTATTGAAGCTATGTGAAATGATAATAAGTTTATGGCTACTTTTTTGGCATTGTTTTCCGGAAGCAATCAAGTCTGTGGTGCACTACTAGCAGCAACTCGCTCATAATGCACAACAACTCACACAGCTCCAAGCTGAGCTTCCTGCACCCTTGGGGTCTCAATCTCATCACCACCACGTATGGATAAGCTTACAGTAACTATGCTGCCCATAGCGCCAGAAACATATTGCTCACATATATTTTTAACATATAATAATTATTGTTCTAGTGAAAAGGAGGTGGCATTACGTATTCTGTTCGTTTCAACTCTCCTGTCTGCAAAACCAACACAACATTATTTCAGTCTCAACTTGGGTGTAAGTTACACCCAAGCCGGGAAAGTGGACGACGGTGCAACTCGTACTGCAAGAGTACAGATGCAGAGGCACCAGCTCAAAACTTGTCGTCGCGTCGCCGGCGGGGGTTTCTTCTCTCGCTCTCCTGGATTCCAGATGCCAAAGCGTACCATACCGATCGATGCCCACCGCTTTCTGCGTCTTCGTGTGGCTGGCTAGGCTGCCCGAATCGAGACTGGGGTGCCGTCGCTTGTCTATTGCCGCACGCATCGTCCACACAACAGCCCAAGCGGAACAGAGTTGACAGCGACCGACCGTAGCAATGCACTATTGCACTGCGCATTGATACCCGCATGGCGTCGCTGCAAGATATTAATACCACCGTGTCATAGCGAGGTGCGACTGCTGCAACGCAACAAGTCCACAGAAATTGAACAGACAGCGAAAAGAACGGACAGCGGAATGGATCGGCGCCACCATCGCTGCGAGCCCTCAGCCCGCCACACGACCGCTGCTGGTGCGCGCAGTCAAATAGTCCAAGAATCTCGCTACGAAAATGGGCGAGCTGCTGGCAGCTGCGACGTCCGTGTCGGGCGTTTGCCGTGGTATCCTTCTCGAAAAATTAAGCGGTCATGATGGTCGAGCGGTTATAATCGCTGTACAAAGCTGTAAACGTCCGACGACGTGGTGTAGTGCTACTGCTCAACTCTTACTTCGAAGTACATGTAGTGCAAAACAGCGGGTCTTTGAGAATGTGTCACGGCGAGTTGCACCGAATACAGTAAAAACGAACACATCAGCGCTGACCCAGACCTCAACGAACGCGGAGCGAGTGCTTTGCAGCCATGTTCGTGGAGGAGTATTGCGCCCGCCAGTGCAAAGCGATCAGCATACTACATGGTCGTGTCCTTGACAGCGAGCGATGAAGCTGATCGATTTCCCGTGGATGCGACTTCAACGTGGACAGCCTTGGTTACGCGCTTTTTCTATAGTCGATCCAACGATGCAAAATTACCAACACGGAATACCAAATTTGTATATCGGGTGCATGATCAAGTATCCGCCGGATCGAAGACAATCGAAGTCAGACCAATGCAAAGGGGAAAACAGACTCAAAGGCAACCACGGAGAGGATCGAACGACATCCAGTTTTCTCTCTCTATTTCAATTCAGAACGAACGTTCACGACATTTTCACCAGCGGGACTGACTGACTGATTAACTAACCAACTGACTGTCTGCGCCGCGGTGTGCTTGCTTTCTGATTTCAAGTTGGGCTTCTTGCTTATGAGCTGCACATTTACTCACGCGAACGCATATGAGCGTTTACCTCATTGTATTACTTTTTCCGTGCATCACTTCGAGTCAACCGGCTATTTCGATCGTTCTCAGTTGCTTGACCAAGGTTTACGTAGCTTGAACACCATGCAGCGTTCCACTCTAATGTAAATCTGTTCGTCTTCCTCTATGTTGTGAGGCAACCCGACCAACTCGATGTCGAACTCGCCGAACTTGATTTCCTTGCCAGTTTTGCCGATTAGGAAGCGCTTCTCGTAAATAAAATGGGGGTATACCCGCTCCATCTACACACTGCAGTGCACAGCCACGAGCCTGCACGCGAATTGCGTCCACGCGGAGGTGGAAAGCCGAGTGCACTGCATTGGCAATACGAGGACCGAGGCTGTCAGCAGCACCAACACCCCACAAACCGCCCACACAGATACGTTGCCCACCTTGGTATTTATCTTGAAGATGACCTTTACCCAGCGTGATGTCGTACCAACAATGATCTCCACTCCTGGTGCACTGCCCAGTACCCGAGCAGTTCGAGAAACAAACAACAGGGAAGATGCTACCATCGTGTCCGCCACATCGCCACCCATGCAAAAGCGATTGCTCGTATAATACTGGAGATGTGTGCCCACTTGCACATTTGGCGTAAGCTTAGCTCCCAACTTACGTCTCCGAGTGCTTGAGATTTTATCAACGTGTACTGTAGCCATTCCGTCACACGTTACATATTTCACCCTATTATGCACTCAGCCTACCGCGAGAGACAGAATAATTCGGATCGTACCGTACCTAACTCGTACTTAAATGACACCTTCAGCAACGACTGGCTGTGGAGGTTTGCTAAATCAATTGGCAGCTTCACCCTCGCCGCCCACACTAACTCCTCATTGCCGATTTTCCGCCCACCAGCTCCATCCAGCTTCAGTTTTTCCCATTTCTTCGAGGTTTCCCCCCACGTGATCGAGATGATAGGACAAACTTCTTTCCCCATACGACCGACGCTGAGTACAGCCGAAAGACCCGACGTTCTTTTGCCAGGACATTGGTGCTAGTTTGATCGATCCGATCGTGAATGTATGTTGTGCATGTAAGTGGTATGTGTATCTGTATGTATGTATATACATGTATTTGTATGTTGGGTTGTGCGTGCGGATGAGGATGACAATCAAACTTAGGACACCTTCCGAGAAGCAATTGCTCCGTGTGGACTGCCATTGTATTCATACTGCCTGAGTCCGTACTTCAATTGTGCATTTGTGTATCGGTTTGTGTGTTTGTGAGTGTGAGCGTTGATGAAAGAAAGGATATCTGTGTTTGTTTGAGGCGATCATCGTGTTGCCGCTGAAAACAAAATCACTTTCTGCTGCCTTCCAACTGAGCTTGCCTAGTGCTGATGTATTGTGTGTCTGTTGAGGAGGTGATGATTCAATAATGCATAGTTCAACTGAACGCCCCCAAGGCTGCTGTTGAGAACATTCCATCAAAGTCTTTCGCTCCTATCTGATTCTCAACGATCAAAGTAGTTAGAGTGTGAATATCTTCATGTAGTGTGTGTCTGGTCAGGTATGCGTGTGCTGCGAAGCGAGAAGGAGTGATGAATTTGACATAATGGGAATCTCTCTGAAGGGCTGTAGTGGCCCTCAAGGTGTAGAGAAACTTAGTCATCCTTGCACTGACCTTGTTGATTCGCAGTGCATTCATGTTGTGGTCCAAGTTGTACTGCGATTGAAATGATGTCTACAAGATAATCCAACTCTGAAGCCTATGTGTAGAACGAAAATCTAGAGCTTTTTAACACTGATCAATCGCATCAAGATCTTTATTTCTTCTTGATTCGTTGTCATTTGTATTGCTGGTCAACGTCGTAAAGAATAAGTAAATTGTTGAGGTAACGTTAAACGTTGCAAACAAAGCAAATGACACAGTATTCGACAGCTAACAGCGTATACAAAGCGGTACGCATTTGCTTTCATGGTTTTTAACATCCAGTACGTGGCGATGTCGATCTAAAGCTACCGGTACCGGTATTAATACAATGCCGTGCAGTCGCACGGGGAAGCTATGGATTTACGATTTGATTCGAGGTGGTTGTTATTGTGGCTTGCAGGTATTTTTTGCTGAGTGCTAGAGCAGTCATTTAAACTTTCGAAGTATTATTATAAATCGGACAAAAAACTCAAAATGAAAGGGTGCAGCTCCATCTCCTTCAGCAAGTATCTACAACAATGTATTGCAAAAGTAACTTGCAGTTCGGAAACCTATTTTTGTGCATCACGCCCAATTACGATCTGAGTGGCCATTTTGTTATGGCCATTACTCGTTTACTATTGCACCTACGAAGCAATGTACACCACCATCATGATACTAAGATAGAGGACTTTCGAATGGTACCAGTCTCGGTTTCATAGCTGCCTTTATTAGGTACACCTAATTATGCAAGTACCCGTGAAGGGTACTTTTAGGTATTGTTAGGGGCACGTTCAGTTAATAATATTCGTATACACCACCACGACCTGCGACTTGGCCGTGCGCGGCGCCAAACCACTTCGGCCGCTTTCAGCCAGATCACATTGCTCGCCAGCAGCTCGCCGGCGACTTGTTTCTCGCGACCACACTCCATGAGGTGCAGCAGCACATAGTCCCTCCAGCAGGACACTGAGATGCTCACGCGCTGCACAGCGTCCTTGCCTTCGAACGCCAGGCTGCTCATTATTCCTCCGATGACCGTCTGCTTCTTTCTCCTCATTTACTAATGCTTGCGATGCACCAATTTATATGTAGAATGGCACGTGTTGCTGCTCCAAAATGGATGTGCCTGTCCCCGATTCTGCATTTATATGTATCTACTGGTACAGAGGAATTTCCATAATCCAGTAGAAAAGTACTGGATCGTCCCGGAGGGCAGTAGAAAAAAATGAACTACTGTCACAGTACTTGTTAACTTCGGAAATTGAATAATGTCGAACTTAAGCGTCCGTCAGCTTCAGAGCATTCGAGCTCGGATCCTCGCCATGCGTCGACTTGATTGCTGCCAACATCTCACGACGCCTCCATCTAGTACCTAATAGACTCATATCACCTCGATGGAATTGTGCGCGAATTCCCTTTTCAAATGCGCCGGGTTATGACCCGGAAGCTCTCGATATCCCACCCTTTGGATGAGATAGTATTTTTTTTTTTTAAATATGCTCTAATGTTCATCCACCCCTTTGCATAGATTCGCATTACCACGTACATTCGTCCAGACCATAGGTAGGGCTTGATGAACCTGCCGGTTCCACCGAAACGTCTTCGCGAAGAATACCCAAATTTGGCGCAGTGTTGTCGAGCACGAAGCAATCATTACCATAGTTTGGAGGTGCCCATGATCTTGGCTTGGTCATTCTTACTATGTTTGGATTGCAGATATGGCGTCCCATGCGATGGCAAGCAGCGGGGAAAATGAGGTAGCTGAGGACAAATATTGCAGTAGTATTGCAAAGTCGTTGGGTAATGCAGTATGTACGGGGAACTAGCACGGTACAGTAGTTGCCTATTCTGCCGCTATGCGTAGCATCATATTTTTAGCCAACTCCCTGAAAACTATTTTAAAAAATAAAGAAAGGTATACTAGGAAAGGCAAAACCTTTCCCCGCTTTTTAAGATTTAAAAATCTTACTATGAAATTTGATCAGATCCATGAATAAATCAATACGCAAGCCCACGGTCTATCACAACCTATGAGACAGTTTTGACGAATACTTTGAAGTATAATACATCGCATATTAGGCTCTCAACTTGTGAGGTTACCCTCTCGAGGCGAACCGATCTCTCTCTCTCTCT
>LGSN01000177.1:0-68029 GCA_001314375.1 Phytophthora podocarpi | reverse complement strand
TACTCGTAGTGGGTAGCAGCACTCGCAAGCGTCACAGCAGCGGCGCACAGAGCCACGGCACGAAACAGGTTCATCATCGTGTCTTTAAGCGGAACTTCTGATCGGTGTGTGCAGACCAAAGGAAAATGCTGAATGAGCTGGAGGAACTGAAGCTGCTGCTCTTAGAAGATACTTTGCAATTGATACGGAGACCCGCACCTATCAAGTCCTTCGTAGCTTGTCGTGGAAGTAAACTTGGTGTTTATTTCTCCCGTCCATCCTGGCAGCAAAGCCACTCGTTGCTGTGATCTTCGGTTAATTAATAAGCGCTACAGGACGCATTAATCAATGGTGCACCGGGTGGTACACGACTTGCATCCTATCATGGTGTATACGCCGGTACTGCCGCTTCAATGCCGACCAATGGATCGTGCCATCAGGTTGAAGGCTCTTCGGTGGTCCCAGCGACAACTTCTTTGCGCAAACGAGATCAAATTAAAGATGGGAAGGACTTGCGCGTTGACTCAGCAAATTTACTTTTGCAATGAACGGTGCTGGTTACGCCTGCATAATGCCATCGGCATTGAGCAGAAGTATATGCAGCTTATCTTTGTGTTTCGATGGGACTTCTCGTTAGTTGTGAGATCGGCTTGACACAAGGCAATGCGCGACTGTGCTATCGTCGGCGTCATGCGATGGATGTTGTTACTCGCCGACACGAAGAAGTTCCAGGGGCTCACGATGGTGTTGAAAGCTCTCACTGAGTTAACTTGTGGCGGCGTTCTCAATGAGAAGTGGTAGAAATTCTGCCGTTCCAAGGCTGTACTCACGATGACCGATCACGCGCAGAAATGCAGCACCAAACACACTGTGCGAGACCACACCCACACTCTGTGCCGATGTGTTGTAGAAAATGAGCTCCAGAAACTTGCTGGCACGGGCCTCAATCTCGGTGCCAGTCTCACGGTGATCTGGCGTCCACCATGGATCCGCATCGGACTCGAAACCACTGAAGTCCAGTTCCAGGTACTGCAGTCTCTTTTCGGAGATGTTACGGCGCTCGTCGCAAGTATCGACACCCAGCACCTCTCGCGGAAGCTCTGAAGGTGTGCAGCTAATGTTGGTGCTCTGGTCCTGGTACGCGATGGTGAACGTTCTCAGCGCACGCTCGAGCGGCGAAATAAGCACCTGCTCAAGTTGTAGACCATTTTCGATCTCGGTGTTGAGTCTTGTTGAGGCTCCTTTCGCTTGCTTGATCCCGTTGGCTGTCAGGGGTGCATCCAAAAACTTCGGCAACTTGCAGTAGTAGGCGTTCCACGCATCGCTGCCGTACTTCTCGATAGCGACGTTATGAGTGCCTTCTCCATGGCGCAAGAAGACAACAAGCTTCATTTGAACGCCATCCCGTCGCTTCGCGTCCATTTCAGCGTGTACGTCCTGCCAGCTTTTCCCTTCCGCAAGACCCATGCGAGGCGGGTTCGTCGCTGGAATAGGTTGGCTAGGATCTCCTTGGACAAAAACCCCAGAGCTGTAGCGCCAACGAGAGGACGCAGATTGCTGCCCACGGGCCGGAGTTCCCACCAGAATTAGCGCGCAGAAGATCAACACCAGCATTCGCCCCAATTCGCGTCCACGGGACGAAGGCATTCACTTTGTTGTCTGCGTCGAAACCGAGAAAAGACGAGATGACCAAAAACTAAGAAGTAAGAACTCGAACCAGATGTGTCTTCAAAACTTCGGGTTTCCCGGGAAAGTTGCACGACTTCGTAGCGTAAGACGATAGATGGCTCGGCACGCGACCGACAAACGTAGCGCCATCCGCGTTCACTTGGCGATGGATTTCGTTCCGCTCCATCAACCATCACTGCTGCATCAATAAGAACGACTAGAAACATCAACATCAAATCTCCGATCCATGGACACGTTCTCTCTAAGTCATTTACAGTACACAAGCGTCAGTCATTGACGGCCGACAAAAAAAGTAAAAACAAAATGCAAACACAAGCTAAAACTAAGCAAAAGCTATGCGTCTTGCAGCAACTCTTCCTCGGTCGCATCCGTGATCAACAACGGGATGAACTCTGCATTCCTCGGTCGGTAGTAACGATGGCCCACCGCCGCAAAACATCCGCGACTGAATCCGCTGTGCGAGACGACGAGCACGCAACTCTCGGGGGACTTGTCGAACACTTCGTCCAGAAACTCTGCGGCTCTAGCAGCGATCTCGTCGTTGGTCTCGCGATGGTCCGGTCGCCACCACGTGTCGTCCTCGCTTGCGACATGATCAAAGTCCAAGTGGGGGTACGCCGTTTGTTTGGGGGTCAGAATTTTACGTCGGTCGCAGTTGACGACGCCCAGCGTCTCTCTGGCCAGCTCCACTACGGACACGGGGATTTCTCCGAGTCGGGTGAACACTCGGTCGTACGTCTGCAGTGTGCGGTCCAATGGGGACACGAAGACGCGCTGCAGCTTGAGGCCGCACTTGGCGATCTGCTTCTCGAGCATCGTGGCGGCCGAATCGGCTTGGGCCTGGCCGTGGGCCGTCAACGGGGCGTCGATGAACTCGGGTCGCATCTCATACTGCTCCTCCCACACTCTGTCGCCCACGCGGGCCTTGGTGGCGTTGTGGGTGGCCTCTCCGTGTCGTAGCAGGATCACCAGCTTGATGCGTCGGCTGGGATGGCTCCGCTCGAACTTGTCCATGAACGCGTACACGTCCGGCCAGGCCTTGCCGTCCACGAGACCCATGCGCATGGGCGGGTCCCCCATCTCGTCCACAGGTTCGTCCGATACGCTCATGAGGAAGAACCCGGGCACGCAGCGCAGGTGAGCGGACACGGGAGATGGCGGCAACGTTGGCATTTGTGATGCTGCTTGGGTGTGTACAGATCGTGCGTGGGGACGAGAGGGTGTAACGGACAATGGAGGGGATCAGCAACTTGACGTTCTGTTTTTCGAGGGGATGCGCGACTCGGACGTAAGTGGAGGGACACGGTATCAAACTGAAGATTGTGTAGCCATGTCAAGACGACTGCAACTCTGCTATAATACCCCCACAGACCCTCGGGAGGCAGCTATTTGATTGTGTCGTCGCTGGGCATGCATGGCCTCAACTTTGCGTCAATTGTAAGGATCTGATCGTCTGGATCATTTCACCGCACGATGTCAGAAACAACAAGATCGTTTCAGACAAAGGATCCAAACGGTCGAGTATATGCGGTAAAGTAACATTGTTTGAATGTCTTTCTTTGCAGTACCATCTAAAATGGTTAGAATTCGTTTGAGTCCTACTCGCAGATACCACGAGCAGCAACTGCATCTCTCATGCTCGGCAATACTATGGTATCTGTGGCAGCGATGGCCATCAAAGTAGCTTATGCTGCTACACTATGATCGGCTGGTATACGGCACAGTGAGCAGCTGAATCGCAGCGAGGTGGCTGGAGGGTGGAAATTTGCGCATTAAACTGTCGTGTCTCGGTCATCGCTTGAGTCCATTGGAGTGCGAGGTAGTCATAGCCATCAGCCAGCCGCTTGATGGCGTCAAGGGAGAGTGTCGGAAGTGAGGTTGCAACGGTAGCGGACACGCTGGAGCAGCTTGCTGTCTGGGACGCTCGCTTGTCCACAGAGCCACTAGGTACATGTACACCCTTAGTTGATGCGCGGGGTGTCGGCAGCGAGCACGCGATCGCGTCGACCCACTCTTCGCTCTCGATTCGGTTGGTGGCACGCATGACGAGGTGTTTGCCGTTTGGACCGAGTTGGAGACGGATGATGTTTTGGGCGACATCTTTCGTGGAGCACTGGATCAAGTGGACCGTACCGTCGAGTGGGATCGTCAAGAGACCACCCGCGAAACGCGGGCGCTGGATGATCAAGGAGAAACTCACCACGGGTGAACGTTTTCCAGCGGTCGAGGAGATGCGCACGACGTACACATTGATAAGTAGCCTACGATCAATTGTCAAGGATGAGAAGACAAGTGAGAATGCGTGGTCATCAGGATGAGAGAATGGGGAGAGGAACTCACCAGAGGAGGCCAAAGCAGTGGATCTGCAATTTGCCAGACGCCATGTCGGTGATTGCAGTAGGGCGGTTGTGAGGTTGAGAGCTTGGTCCGGAACTTGGTTCAGGAGCTTGGGTCGATGAGTTCTTGAGAGAACAAATCGGGAAATGAGGAGAGAGAAGTCATGTCGGGCGGTGAGTAGCAGCAATCGACTGGGCTAGTCTGGCTCAGCCTACGTACGACCTACAGCAATCAAGCGTTTTGGCAACAAGTCCAGCAGCACTCAGCGTTTGCTGGTGCTGAGGACAATTCTTGGATCCCGGAACGAATGGCCAGGACGCGGCGTGCTGAACGAAAAACGTCTTGAGCGCACACAGACCTGTACCTGTAGAGATGGTGTTTTTGGTAATCAGCCACTGCAGCTACCAGTGACACGTTGTCAGGCAAGAACAAGCAAGTTTCTTTGTCGTGGCTCATAAGCTGTGCCGTGGAGCGCGGTGCTTTGAATCGGACTAAGAATTTCCGGATCGTTGAAGTTGAAGGACTCGTTTTTGTATGTTTGAGTCCCGTAGTTACTGACCACGGATGTTACTTACGTGGCCCCTTTGCGGTGGTCGCTGAATGTGTCCATCAAGCAACGAGTGGCACTCAGCATTTCGCTGCGGCTATCTCGTTGCGGCTGACACTTGTAGTGGTATCATGTTCACCTTGAAACCACACGCTCATAGTTATCTTGTCTTGAATTGCTATCCAAACTAAATTTCCCAAGACGTTCACGTTGCAAGAGTGTACGAAACATGTCCCCACGTTGCCTGGATTCGGGAAACTCTGTCGTCTACTCAAAGCCAAGCCGCCAGGACCTGAAATAAATACTCATGGTCGGCTTAGTTGACATGTGTACATGTAGTTGCCGGTGAAGCAGCCGATCGTTGCTGGACACACATAACAGTTCTTGGGGACAGCAACGACTCGGCCAGAAGTGAACAGCATCACACGCGAACGTGTACACTCGCAGCTCACGCAAAACGACGATCAAGTTGTGACAAGGACTGGTAAAGGTGGAGCTTTGGAGGCTATCGTCACTGGGGCGAACTTGTTGTTGTCGAGCAGGAGAGAGGCAGGCGAGATGACTCGATTGTAGTTTTCAGTGTCTCTCACTTGTGCATAGCCAGCTGATATGATGTGGTTCAGGCGATCCTGAAGTTGAAGTGTCAGTCAGAGTTGTTTGTGCTGTACCGCATGTTTTGGGGAATGAGCGATTTTTTTATTTTGATTTCTTCGAGGTCAACCCATGCTTATCCGTACGCAGCACTCCTGTCATTTTTCGATTTGTTCGTTGAGACCAAACCGAGCAACGAAGCTACCCAGCAACCAAAGCGCCTTCAACTTTACCAGCTACCCCGTCACCGCCGCGATGACGAGCGGCACGTTTCACGTTCAATCGGGCGGACTCTTTTGGTACGCTCGCTTCACCTTCATCAGACCTACTTGGTGGCAGTTATAGTTCTGTAGTTGGTGTGCTTACCCTCTCTTGGTGTATGTCTTGCAGGTTTTTGAGCACTGTGTATCTGGTGCAAATCGCAATGACCCGGGCCGATCTCCCAACCCAAGCAGTCTTCGACCTCATTATCCATCGTCCGCGTATCGCGGGCGGCAGTTTGACGATTCCAATTGATTCGACCGTGAGGCTGGTAAAGTGCTCCCGCAGAGAAGCAGCACACAACAGCATCCGTCTCCGCTATGGCAAAACCCGCAACTGTATCGTCATACGCGCGGAAAACTCGCTCGAGCGCGAAAAGTGGTTGGTCGGACTCATACAAGCGATGGCAGCAGCCCACAATCTGGTTAAACACGTGCCAGCCTCAGCAACTCGACCTGATACTGCACCAACTCGCCGACTGGCCAGACGCGCGCAGAAGCTGAAAGCAAACCAATCGACTCGCGTAGCACGACTGCAACTTGAGTAGCACCCGGCTATTCATCTTGACAACGATTTTATCCCAGTGCTTCAGCTTCCTAGCTGAAGTTCTGCGAGTGGCGTTGCTCCGATCAACATGATTCATCAACCGAGCATTGATCAAGTGGGTCATCTCCATCGACGACAGGCACGAGGAAATTTTCTACCATTACCATGAAGTTTCTCACCACCCTCGGCCAGGCAATTGGTAAGAGCTAACTTTTGCCAGTGTTCACGAGTGAGCACACTATATGATCCGTCGACTCCTGGTTCAGAACCTCCAATCATTCCTAGCGTTCAAAATTGCAGCCATCGATGTCCTGATAGCTAGACTCCAGCTCTTGATGTCGAACCATTGCGGTACCAGCTAGGACTACCCCTTATTAATCTTGCAAATTCCAATTGCGTCGTTTCCATTGATATCAATGTCGATTTTGTGCCGGCCGGAGTTATTCGCTTCGTCGATTTCCAATGACCGGAAATTTGTGGTCAGAACAGCATCTTATGAGATCATTCATGAGATCACCAACAAATACCAGCGAACTGTGAGTAACTTTTCATGGCCAGCTAAGTGTCAAGTAAACAATCCTTCACAGATCTGAAGTGACACGAGATCACCACCGAAATGGACAATTGGTTTCGTTTGTAGTCCCTCCTTATATCTGCAGTATCAAACACTACACGCCCCGTGAATCAGGAAGTAGCCACATTGACAGCCTCTTTCCTGTCAGATAGACACGATAAGGTGGCGATGGGCTCTGGTCGCAACTAGATCCTCGTGACAAATGTGTGCGAGTGTACGCCAACGGACACAGTACTATCCTGTTTCCACATATCTGAGCCATTCGTTGCTAGCCCCAAGAACCAAGTTGCCAGCGTCGATCACTGGATTCGGAGACCGACGTGAGGTGGCAGCCCATGAAGATGAGTGCGCACTGCCTTCACGTCCGGCTCCTGCATGGCCGAAGCTTGGTTTCCACTTGATCGTCAATACTACATGTAGACCCCACCTGTCACGTTCAGGTAACCCCCTCCGATACCAACCTAATAGTTCTTCATCATTCGTCAATTTGCTCCATCGAGAAAACCTCTACCTAGCTGCCAATCCATCGACTAGCTACGCTACCCCATGCAAGCTAGTACTTCTACCACCGTCGCAATGACGTGCCGAAAATTCCATACTCAATCGTGCAGTCTCGTTTGGTAAGCTTTGTGTGCGTGCTACCAGTTGTTCATCTCGTGTACTCACTCTTCTTGGTATTGTATCTTGAATTGTCGTCGCAGGTTCCTAAGCACCGTCTATCTGGTGGGCATCGCGCAACCAAAACTAGCTGATGTGAAGCACGCTACTCCGGCAGCCTTCAACCTCGTTATCCAGCGTTCGCGCATTGCAGGTGGAACGTTGACGATCCCTCTCGACTCGACCGTGAAGCTCGTGAAAGGGCCCAGCAAGGACACAGAACACCATATCACTCGTCTACAGCATGGTTCAAACAGTAAACATCTTGTCATGCGTGCGTCAAGCTCACAAGAGCGCGAGCAGTGGTTGGTCGCAATCAAGGCAGCGATGTCGATATCTCTCCACTCTGGGGAGCACGTACATGTACCCGGATCAGCTTCCTGCACTGGCAACGCGCGTAAAGTGTCAATGAGCACGCAAGCGCATCGGATGCCCAAGCGTGCTCAGAACTCACAACCAAGCCCCAATGCAGCTTCGACCCGCGGTGGTTGTTCTCTTCGGCGAATGGTACGACAGAACATTCCAGCTGCCATGCAGTTCTTCATCACCGTCGGCCAGATTATCGCGTCCGCTTACTAAGTTCCCGACACTCCTCATTCCTGCAGCTGCAGTCGTAGCACCCCCCATGGTCGATACCCTTAAACCCCATCTCGCGATGAGATAAAACTCCATTTACCAAAACGTTTGGTCCTAGAGTAAGCAAACAGCTCAGAATCCAGATCCAAAGAACATTTAACATTGCTACATTCTCTGCTGACTCTCATCGAGCTGTTCACTGCAGTGCTAGCCTTCATTAGTGCTTTCGGATTCTTGAAATAGGGAAAATAGCATCACCGAGTGCATCAAACGGTATCAAACAAGCTCAATTTAGTCTTCCTGATCCGTCTTGTCTCATTGGCCGCTGCATAAGCTTTGCACAAAGACAAAGATCCCTATCCGAGAGTACATGCGCTTCCTGTCGTCGTTGTTCGTCCTCACTGTGCTATGCATCGCTCCTTCGCTAGCCTTGACTGTACAAGACGATTCCAACGTGCCGTTCTCGCTTCGATACGTCCCTGGTTTCTTCAAGCAAGGCACACCGTCCGTGGAGATTCCAGCATCCAACCCCGACCACCTCGGACTGCTCGACAACGTCACGTGGGCGGATGTAGACGCCTACATGAATGAACGAGCTACTCAAGGGGTTCACGTGAAGTTGCTCCTCTTCTTACGCCATGGAGAGGGGATCCACAACGTCGCGGAGGCCACGTACGGCACCGAAGCTTGGGAGAAATACTACCGCAAATTGGCCAAGTACACAGACACCAAGCTGACGAAGTTGGGGATGCAACAGGCTGAGAAGGCGTCGGAGAGGATTGATGCAGAGCTTGAGAGAGGGTTGGAGATCGAGGAGGTTGTGGTGTCTCCGTTGGAACGAACACTGCACACGTCCATGATCGCGTACCAGAACCACGAGGAGATCCCGAAGCGGTCGATGGAATGGCCTCGAGAGACGATCGGCGTCTGCACGTGCGACTTACGAGGCACGATCTCGTCCAAGGCGGAACATTATCCAACCATCGACTTCAGTGACGTCTGGAGCGACGCAGACCCGTGGTGGACGCCTGACCATCGAGAGACCGAGCTGCACATCAACGACAGAGCGCGCATCTTCCTAAACCGCGTCTTCTACGGGCACAAGACGTCATACGTTGGCGTGGTGACTCATAGTGGAATGACCAATGCTGCTATGAGAGTGATTGGCCACCGCAAGTACAGTGTCGCCACGGCCGAAGTCATCCCGTTCCTCTTAGAAGACACCAACGTCCACACGATCCTGTCACTTCTCTCTAGCAAAGACGACATGCAGCCTTAGTTAGCTCCCAGAGCATGAAACTGGCAGTAAATTTGCTTTATACTCTCTCTCTCTCTCTCTCTTGTTATCAACTAACTTTCGAGTCTGCAACTGGTAAAATCACTTGTCAATGTTTTCGAGAAAAGCCTTCGACCACTTGCGCACCGTATTGTCCATTGCCACATCCACAAACGTGTCAATCGGGTGGATAATTAACGGGATGACCCCCAACCCAATAGCAGTAGGGCCCCATCGACGAATCACCGGCGAGTTCTTCGCCACTCGTTGCACCGCATACGAACTCATCGCCACCTGCGGCATCAAATGATAGCACCAAACAACAAACTGTTACCAAAACCTATTGACCATTCTCGTACATTGCCCATGTAGTTTACCACTCGGTTAATAGTGAAGCCTGGGATGAAGACGCTGGCCATGGACTGCCACGCCAATGTGTCGATCGCCGCATCTGCGACGAGAGCGTTGCGTTTGACGGTGGAAACGTCCTCCGCCACAGCTTTGGCGTGCGCTTTGCTGGCCTTGTCGAACGTGTCGCCCGCCACGTACCCGAAGGCGACAAAGTAGGACGGCACTACCAGTCGAGGCACAATGGGGTGGAACGACTCGCCCAACTCATTCGCATACCCCAAGTAGCGCACCAGCGAGTCTCGCCAAATATCGGGAACTTGCTCCGTCATTTGTCAACTACGGGTGGTCTCCGCTAATGGTTCCGAAAATAAGAGTGCTTATTTTCGAAGCATACTGAATACAAGTCAATATGTACGACCTTTGAGGATCCACGCTCAAACGACTACATTGTAACGGTTTTCGGCTGCACTAACGTTGTTGGAAAAATGCAGGAAGACTCGACGGAGACACTGGCGAGATCTCAACTTGAGACTCTGTACAGACTGGGGATACTGAAGCGCAGTTCGGAAGATGAAGAGCAGAGTCGAAGCTCCGAGAACGGACTTCAGCAACGCCATGACGCCTTCCTAGCAGCTCTACCACCACCGTCGGCTGTGTATTCGCTGACGTCTAGGATGCTGCAGGTTTCTGTTGATGATTCGAGCTCCAGTGAACGCTCTGGTAGTAGTAAATCCAGTGATGTGTTTGCTGGGAGCAGTGGAATGTCATCGTTTCACTTGCTGGAGATTTCAAGGCACAGACAGCCCTACAAGCCCAGACGGAGTTCCAGTCGGCGCTCTTCGAGATCGTCGGCGGCATCTTCAGATTTGCCACAGCAAATGAAGCGAGACAGTCGTCGCACGCTTCGAATCTTGTTTCGGCAATGGAAGAGTTTCATCGGGTATTGTCGAGAAAAAACTCGACGACGAGCAGTAGCGGATGCTTTCTTGAAACAAAGTGTGATCACCAAATGGGCGTCTTTCCTCAAGCAGCGCCGATATGAACACGAGAAAAAGCGTCATCTTGACGTTTGGAAAGTGTCTCGAGCGATTTCGCAATGGGCTCAATGGAAACAGCGCTGTCGTCTTCTGCGAGGGCTACTGAGCGGAGGTCGTAGATCCTTCATGGGCCGGTTGATTCGGCAGCGAATTTGGCGGCGATGGACCCAATTCACCAAGCAAAGAAAGGATGTTCAGGGCATTTTAGCTCAGCGGACATGTTACCTCCACCATCGACTTGTGCGTCTTGCGTGGACCGAGTTGCGTATTCACACTTTTCGAGCTCGTCAAGATGACCTCGCGTTGCGCAGATGCGTGACGGGTATGCGCAACTTTCACGCAATTCTGGAGCGGCATCGTTTATTGTGTGTGCAGCATCAGCAGAAGGTGAATCTAAGACGGAAGCGCGGACTGTGGCAGCGATGGAGAGCTTTTGCTGATAATTCTAGCCGTGACAGACATCTGGCATGGCGAGTGCAATTTGATGTCAGGCGAAGGAGATTTTTTCTGTTGTGGTGTGAAGTGGCTCGTACAGTTAATCACGTAGCACAACTACGTTCAAAACTCTCGTTTCGAGGGTTGTACCAGCACTTTTCTGCCTGGAAAACAACAGCAAAAGCCATTCAGGTCGGTAGCCAAGTGGGGACAAATCGCGAAAAGCGCCTTCGGGCTATTTGCTTCGAAGCGTTCAAGAACCACGCACGATTCAGTGCCCACTGTAATCGTGCAGCACTGACACTGACTCATCGTCGGCTAGCTGCAGCTGTTAACTATCTCCAAGTCTGGGTGACGGAGCGAAAACGCAGGAGGGATGGAATCCGTCGAATACGACAAATGTGGGAGACCCGTCTTGTTCGACGCGTTTGGTTAACCGGCTGGCTTAGAGTTCACCACAAGAGACTAGCAGTCAAGCACTCTTGTATTGCTCTCGAAGTACGATACTTTGATGGTTGGAAAAGGTTCCAGCGAATTCGGCAGAGTTATTATCTTCAGGAAAAGCGAGCAGATGCATCGGAATGCAAGTTGTGCTATAGACGAGCTTTTGCTGGATGGAAAAACTACCTCAAGCGGCGTAGGCAACATCAACAACAACTAGCCAAAGCACAAGAACATTACCGTACGCACTTGCTTCAGCGGGGAGTGGTTATTCTGTGGGGTGCAGTGTACCAAAATACTCAGAATTCCTTGCGAGGCCACCACCTCCGGCAAAGCATTCGCACCTCCTTGAAGAGACGGCTTTTTCGTGAGTGGCGTTCTTGGACGCAATCGCGACAAAGGGTCTCAGAGCGATTACACGATCTACAGCAGAGTCTTGGCTACCAGAAATCGATTTGTAATCCGAATCGTCGAATTTGGGATCGGTGGCTACTGTTTGTTTCTGTGCACCGGCAACGTCACCATTGTGACCGACATTTTCAATTGCGTAAAAAGCGTCAAGTGTTGTTTGATTGGCACCGGCAAGCAAAAGAGGAGTCTATTGTGCGTGTTTTTAATTTACACAAACGCAGGAGGGCAGTTGGGGTCCATTTTAGTCAGTGGAAATCTCGTGTGGAGAAGTGGAAAAAAGTTGGTGCCATTTGTGAACTAGCAGAAAAGGTGTATGAACGAAAGCTAAGCACTCGAGTTATTCGCGATTGGCGGTGCTGGTCAACGTATTTCCGTCGTGTCCGTTTATGTGGTGAATCTATACAGCATCAGCGCAAAAGAAAATTTCAGGCGTTGCGGTTCCACGAGTGGCGAGAAAAGTGTGATGTACGCCAGTGCTGCTCTAGATTAAGGCGCAGTCGAGAACGCCAGCTATTACGGGCTTGCTTCATAAGTTGGTTCAGACACTCAGTGCAGCAAAAATTATTTACCCGAAAGTTAGCTTACTTCCAGAAAGTCTACGGAAAATATCCAGCCTCGTCACTTGTGTCGCGTGTATGGCGTCGCTGGCAACGTACCTGCAACCAGACCCGATACATAAAAGTCCTGCACAGAAAGCATCAAATTAGACAGGCTCGACGATGCTGGTCGCACTGGAAATCTTTTCATGCTGCTTGCAATAGTTTTCGAGTTTGGCGTCGGGTGGCACGCACGATAGCGAGCAGCAACAACAGACTAGGAATGCGCTTACGCTGCTTTCGAAGATCACGGCGCCGTAAGCTTCAAAGATGTATGATGAACGAGTGGAAATACCTGGTTGAGAGATTGAGGAACTTGCAAGAAAGGCAGTCATTTTGGAAGCATAAAATAAATCGCGAGCTGGAAGGAGCGAAGTGGAGGTCAGACCAGGCAACTCGGCATCATTTGAGGAACTGGTTTCGGAGGTGGTGCATCGCTCACAGCCAGAGTAGCCATCTTGCAAGAAATCATTTTCTCACTCGTCTGCTTCAGAAGGTGGTTCTGTCGTGGTGGAAGACAACGATCCATTCAAAGCAAGAGAGGGTGTTAGTGGAAGCACAGCAAACAATCGGCAAGCTTTCATATTATCACCCTCAACAGCAAGTCTACACTGCCCAAGTAAAACGCACTGACAACCAGAAGGAGAAAAAGAAGCTGCAGAAGAGGAGAGCGAAAGTGGCCCCAACGAGCGCTCGAGCGGAGTCGATGCGAAGGATGCGACGAATGCTCGACCCCACTGAGAATGCGAGCTATTCACGATTCTATCTGGAAAGTGGCCAGGAGCTTTTACCTAATGAACCTAACCGAGGAGCAAATAATGTGAAATTTGCGCCGCATGCAACAAATCTGGTTGTCAGTCATCTTGTGTCCAAGCCAGAATCTCGTCGACGAATATACAGCGATCAATCGCCTCATGTGGACCAGGTACATCAAGTGGATCATGAAAATTGCAGCTATGATGAAGCCGATGATAGAAATTCCAATAGCGTCATCGCAGAAGAAACAACTTGCGGTCAACTGATGGGCAACCGTAAATCTCGTTGTGATGCATCGAGAGTTAGCCCCAAAGCGGTACCGCGACGGAGTCTTTCTGTTCCGCCTGCAATCACGAAACAAGTGAGATTCGAACTCCAGAAATCTCATTCTGACGCGGAGACTCATGAATTTCTTCGCCAAGAACCTTACCAGATACCACCTCAGCTTATTCATACACCGCTTTCAAGTAACCCGATGGTATCAGAAAATGTGCTACCTCTCTTCGATGACGAGAGAACAAGTGCTGGAGTTGGTAAGCCCAAAAGTATTGCGCAACATTCCAAACAGATTGTCGTTGCAGAACAACCAATCGACTTTACTTCAGATCTTCGGTATGATCCAAGCGCGGATCATTTGGAACAAGCTTTTTGCATTCATCAAACAGATTCGTCTGACCCAAGCATATCTGCACCAGCACGTGAGGGGCATCGAACTTCTCCAACTACTGATTCACGTGGATACGAGTATGAAGTTCATCTCGCAAACAATGCTACCCCAACGGTAGTCGATCCAAAGTTGAGTTTGTCTTCACTCTCCGAAAGAAATGAAAACGTGGATCGACACCGTAAAGATCGAGTAGAAAAGAAGCGGAATACAACACACAAAAAGCGGATCAAACTTGTAAATGCCAGCAGTAACGAGGCAACACCACTGGCGGACATTTTAAAACTAAATGATGGTATTGACACCGGGTGCAATGAAGTTGGCGCTGGTGCTGACACTCAATGGAACGACGACCCAGTTTGCGATGCAGCTGTGCTCAAAGACATTATCGGTTATTATGCTGATAGTATCATGACGCGTGCGGGCGATAACGACCCCGGCGACGGGGTGACGAGGCTGAAAACAACGAGAAACCGCGTCTGCTTTCGTATTGCTCGCGATTTGGCACTCCTTCAAAACGATTTTTATATCGACGAGCTGTTTAAAGTGTACGATGCCAGCTTCAAAGAGAAGTCCACCGAATTGCCACGCTATGCCGTAGATACTGACAAACGAGAAGAGCAAGCGAGGCTTGAACTGTTCCTTGAGCAGTTAGTCGAGAATCATCCGGCGTATCGAAAGTACGTCGACCACAGTCTCCGGCGCACCTACTTACAATCATCTGTCCCGCTAAGTGCATTAAGTTGGTTAGCACAACATCACTTGCGACCGCATATTTCGCTACAAAAGAAAGCAAGATCTCGCCCGAGAAAGTCAAAGGCGTACTGGGTCTGGGAACCTATGCCAGCTGACATGGATGTGGCTTTGGAGAAATTGCTTCCTACTATCACAAAGTACATGCGAGTGCTTGGGCAGTTTTTCCTGCGTCAAGCAGTGCAAAGCTCTTCAACGACATACAAACCACAAGACTATCGAGTGAGTAAGACTGCGTTTACCAGCCTCATGAAGCAGGTTCGAGTTTCTCCGCAGCTTTTTCACCGCCGTGAGCTTGAAAATGCTGTGCGTCAGTCGTGCTGTTCTTCTCCCGAGAGTGAGGAGCTAAACTTCCCAGAGTTTATCGAGGCCCTAGTGCGCTGTTCCTGCAATCTTCGTTGGGGCGAACTCGACGGAACTAAACACGCGGGCGAGAGCAATAGTGGCGATACTGTGATTGTCATCAAGTTCGTGATGTTGATATTCGCCATGGAAGGCCAGGGGTCTGTACTAAAGAAGCGGAACGAGGATGTTAGTGCAATCTTAGGATTCTTGGGACAGCAACAGAAGAAGAAGCAGGCCGAGAAGATGTTTCGCTTTCGCAAAATGTTAGCAGAAAACAAGCGTCGAACTCGCGTGTCAAGTAACCATCAGCCCCCCTCTGTTTGGAACCAGGTGCGACTTCAGTTTCCCCCCAAGAGATCCCCAACCATGTCTCCTACCAGATCACATGATACGTTGACTGAGTCGTGGGACGGAGGTTCTCCTCGTCATGTCTCGACAGAGCCGTTTGTATTTGACGCACAGACAAACCAGCCCTATGATCTCGAGTCTCCTCCTTCACCTAATGAGGAGGTCATTGACCGTCGATCTGAAGGCCAGTCACAACCAGATCCGGCGGAATTCGGGAAGGGAGACCATGATCAGGGCAATCTCGACAGTGGCAGCATTAATGGAGCCAATTTACGCCCATCGTTCTTGAGCGAAGTAAAGCTGTCGATATACGCAGAAAGTATGGCTGATGTCTCTGGTGATGTTAGTCATCAAGGTACACAAGCGCTTGAGTCGACAGAACAAGAATTGATGCCGGATGCACCAGCGGAGTGCGATACAGACACAACCATTCACTATGGGCAGAAAGAAAACCCTTTTTCTGCTACGCACCTTAAAGATGTCGGATCGACAGCTACTGGTAGTATCGGAGATGCTACTTGTGAACAAGAACACCAAGTGACAACCTCATTTCAATCGGTTGGGTTAGTGAAGCCCATGGAAAAGGACGAGTTTCTTCGCGAAATTCTGAATAGCATCGGGGACGTTGAACTGATACTCAACCAGCCGAGGTTTACGGGAAGCAACTACTCGCAGCATGGTAAGTCTTGTGATAGATTGCTTCTTCACCCTGTAACTACATGTAATCATTCGTTTCATGTTTCTAGGCAGGCGAAGACGGCAGAGCAAACAGGCAAACGCACCAACTGACCTGACGCAATGCACAGTTCATACAGATTCGTCGGGGCTTATTCCGTCCCTTAGCGATCTTGCTGCAGATAATTTTCTGCACGACTACAGCACGGAGTGGCGCCAAGTGGGTATCTTCAGTACATGTAGCAGCGCAGGTGAAGACTCCGAGGTTCAAGTTCGAGATCCAATGTTGAATTACCTCACAGACTGTGAACGCTTTACAGAAAGCACAGGTACATGTCAAGATAACCCGTGGATGTTTTGGTTAGCACCCCAGTACTAATACTATGTTCTGTTTCAGATAAGACAAGTCTGGTTGCCGTCGCAGACATGGCGGGGCTTCCGTTTACACAAGACTCAATATCACAGGTGATTTATCTGTTCCGTACACGCAAGTGTTGTACATGCTCTAATCTCTTGCTCGTTGGGCAACAGGACCATATCCCGGAACCAGATACCTGGGCTTCTCAAGAAATCCGACCCTCAGAAGAAGTTACTGTAAACACTTCATCACAGACATCAAGTCACGACTGTGAAATGCATGGAAATACGATAAAGTAAGCGGGCTAATTCACGATGAATAGACGGAGTCGACACCTCTGTCTAGGCTGCACGTGCGATGGCCATGACCAGCCTAGACCTACAAAAACTCGGAATCCACGTCATCGAAGTACGGGTGACGCAGAGCCTCTTTTGCGCTGATTCTCGTGGACGGATCGTACTGCAGCATGGACTGAACAAATCCCCACCACGCAAAGTTAGCCCCTCCAGTCTCTAAAACACAGTTAATGCAGCGACGCCCGTACCTCCAGCAAGTTCAGTCCACTCTCGTCTAGCTGAGAAAAGAGCTCTCGCATATCTGCCTTCTTCCACTTCGGGAACGTAGGCGCGTAATCGCGCAGCTTGGTGACACCTGGCCATGACGCCTCGTTCGGCGTGCCGAAAGTCCTGAACGCCATTTGCAACGAAAAAGTCAGCTACATGTAGTTGAGAGCCCAGTCAGCAACCAGCCAGTACCCACCTAAAGATACGGTAGAGCTGGTCGATCTCAGAGTCGCCAGGGAAGAGCGGCTTCTTCGAGACCATCTCGGCGAAAATGACTCCTACGGACCAAATGTCGACAGGGGGCGAGTACACCTCCTGGCCGAGCAATATCTCGGGCGCGCGGTACCACAGCGTGACCACCTCGTGCGTGTACTTTTTGATCGGGAGACTGAAGGCTCGCGCCAGCCCGAAGTCGGCGATTTTCAGCTCGCCCGTAGTGTTCACCAGCAGATTCTGCGGCTTCAAGTCACTACAGCAGCAGATACAACAACAACAACGATATCAGAGCGAGCGACAGCACCTTCTCGTCGTCACTATGACACATGCTGCACGCACCGATGCATGATGCCGCGCGAGTGCGAGAACGCGAGGCCCTTGAGCAGCTGGTACAGGAAACTCTGCAGAGCAGCAACAGTCAGTCCGTCAGTCAGTCTCCGCACCTCCTTATCCCCTAGAATTGCAGCCAAACAGCTACAGACCTTGATCTGGCTGGGCTCGAGTTTGCCGAGCTTCTGCTCCATGAAGCGCTTGAGGTCCTTGTCCATGAACTCGAACACGAGGAAGAGCTTGCCGTCCTCCTGCAGACAGTCCAGCAGACTAACAACAGCAATAACAAATTAACCCTGGTGTATACTACACTGCACTGTGATTGGATGAATAATTATTTATTGCTGTGACCGCCCAACCTGACGATGTTGGGGTGCTCCAGTTCGCGCAGCACCGAGATCTCGCGCAGCGCCGTGCTGGGGATGCCGTCGTCCTCCGTCTCGAGGCGGATGCGCTTGAGTGCCACCACCTTCTTGCTCTTAAGGTCCAGCGACTTGTACACGACGCCGTACGTGCCCTCGCCGATGGACCCGCCCTTCTCGATGCGCTGGTACCGGTCCATGAGGTTGAGTTTGGATCAATTAAAATTGAAAAAGAGGCAACGAACGACTCCCGCGCTTTTTTATCGGGGCGGATGAGATTGAGAAGTAGAATTATGAAGTGGCGATTAAGTAGGCGATATATTTGATGTACAAATACGCCACATCGCTGCTCGTCCAATCCTGGCCCCTTGATGAGCGGCGTTGTGTGTAGGTAACGGTCGACATAAAACGGCCTGTTTATCAGGCAAATGGTTGGTGTTGGAAAATTACCGTTGAGCCTCGCTACACGTGACAGAAATATAGAGCTAAATTTAGCAGCATTCTAACTTCGCAAAACGAAGTGGGGTTCGAACGGGAATTGAGCGGGTATTGAAGTGGCAGCTAAGTGTAGGTCACTGGCGACAGTGTTCCTGTGCAGAACTAATATTCGGCGACTGAACCTCCGCTTGGGGCGCTGTTCAGACAGCAGTTGTGTCGATGTAGAACCTGCGTGGTAGCATGTCCTTCGCATATCCGATCGTGGGGTAGCTTGGAAAACTCGCTTCGGAGCCTTCGACTTCTTGGGGCGGTCATTACCCAAAAAGCCGCACGTGGCCCCCTCCCCAGCCCTTTTACCAAGGAAGCAGCTTAAGAAAAGCAAACGAACAGGGAGACTATGTCTTTCTAAGTTGGTGTGTTTTTCTGCGTGGTGGTCAAGATGACGTCTTGAAGATCAGTTTTCAGCTCCTCCGTCCGTACTCAACATGAATATGGACTAGAGAAGATGACAACAGCGTTTGAAGAACAAACGGAACGTTAGAAATGATGGCGACGTAGCACGGAGTTAGGAGGATGGTTCCCCGGAATGAAGAATTGAAGACAAGAGAAGAAGAAGCAACGAAGAAGAAGTGAAAAGAGATCGAGTCGAGACGAGCAGCTCGAGTGACAACAAGAAGAAGAGAATTATAATTACATCAAGTGGCAGCATGTTGCACGATTCGGAAGAAGCGACGGCGTGGCTGCGCATGGCCGACCCCGTGAAGAACTGGAACGACTGGCAGGTCAAGGCGGTGGAGCTCGTGGAGAAGGCGGACGACGGCAAGCTGGCCCACGACGTGGACGACCTGTCGGCGATCTTTGAGGGTCTCGTGGACGGAGCGGATATCCCGCTCCCCTGCGACGACCTGGAGGAGGCCGCTGCCAGCGAGGACGCCTGGATCGACAGTCTGGATGACGACGTAGTGAACGTGAACGACCTTTCGGCTGCGTTCGACATGTTGGTGGAGGAGCAGGAGAAGACGGTGGAGACCTCCGACGAGGATGAGGAGATGGAGGAGGCTGACAGCGACGACGAGGTCAGCGCCGACGTCAAGATCATCCCGTCGGCCCCCGTGTGGGCGGTTATGGCTCCGCTGGACCCTCGCTCCTGTATCCGCACGCCGGTGTTCAAGAACCTGGACTCGCGTATCCCGCAAGTCCAGGTGCCTCGGATGGACCTGTCGTTTTCGGTCAACGGTGCGGCTGTGAAGGTAGCTGGCGCCCCTGGTGTCAGCCGACCAGCGCAGTTGATGTCGCCGAAGAGCGAGAAGGCGAAGGTCGCCAAGTACCACCACAACCCCAAGACGTGCTGGATCTGCAAGAGTTCCAAGACCCCGGAGAAGAAGCGTGCGCTGCACCGCTACCACGAGAAGCGAACGCGCCGCAACTGGAAACGGGGTCCTCGGTACACTGGACGCAGCAACGTGGCGACGTCGCGTGTGCGCAACGGCGGACGTTTCATCTGTACGACGCGGTGGATCTGATTTTCTTCTTGAGCCTTTGCGGGCTAGTTTGATTTGGTTTATCTGTTTAGCTTTTCTTTTTACCTGGAGCTTCTCTCCACGCAGTTTTTTTTCCAGTTGGTTTACCTTCCTCTTTTAATGCAAGTAAAGCATTGGCATCATTTTCAGACAAGGAATCGTTTCATTCACGTAATCGATCTGCTTCAGAGGGTTTCTTCAGCTGCTAACAAACACAGTCACTAGAATGCTATGATGGATGACCCAACTGGCAAACATGCGTATGGATTCTCATAATTGATGTGGTGCACACAGTCTCTCGCTGGTCGATTTGACCGGGTTGAAAAACAAAGAAGAGAGCGCCACGTAAAATGGTGAGAAGCTACGCTACGCTGGCTGTAGAGCCTCCCGCCGAGTTTCCCGGAATACCCACCCCTGAGTGGAAAAGCTAACTTCCGCCACTTTTGTTTCTCTCTCTTTGTTGCTGTTGTGGCGCTGCGCAGTCGAGCAAATTTCTGAACGACAAGAAGAAGAAGCTGCTGGCGTTCAAGAACACGACCAACGCCAAGTACGTAGCTGCTGCTGTGGATATTGCAAGGATTTACTCTGCGACTACCTGTGTGTATAGTACTGTGCTCTTGGGGAGGGGTTCTCTACTGACACTGTGCTGCTTCGTCGGACGCAGTGACTCGATGGCCAAGTCGTACCTGGAGAAGTTCAGCTGGGACCTGATGCGAGCAGTCGACGAGTTCTACGCGAACGGCGGCGAGAGCCTCACGCCTGTGTGAGTATATCGGCGTGTCAGTGAACGATGTACTTTCGCTAACGTCGTCTGTGTGATCAATTGCTGACTATAGCAAAAAGTCGGCGGTCTCCATGGACGCGGTGAACGCGTGGTTCGATAGCTACATAGGTGCTATTGCAGTGCTGCTGTCGCTGGCTGCCACGACTGCAATTGACTAACTTTTGCTTGCTATTGATTGCCGCAGACCCCGATGACGACGAGGACGCCATCAATGAGGAGGGCATCCTCAAGTTCTGCGAGGACATTGGCGTGGACCCGCAGGACGTTGTGGTGCTGGTGATCGCGTGGAAGATGGAGGCGGCCTACATGTGCGCGTTCACGCGCAAGGAGTGGCAGAAGGGCATGCAGGAGATGGACTGCGACTCTGCTGCCAAGCTGAAGGCCATGCTCCCCCAGCTGCGCGAAGCCATCGCGAGCAAGGCCGAGTTCAAGAAGTTCTACTGCTTTTGCTTCGGCTTCTCCAAGGAGCCCGGCCAGAAGAGCCTTAGCATAGACATCGCCGTGGCCATGTGGGAGCTGCTGCTGCCAGCACGCTTCGAGAAGCTGACGGCGAGTTGGCTGGCCTTTTTGGCGGAGAAGAAGCCCGTGAAGGGCGTGACGCGCGACACGTGGGACCTGCTCTTCGACTTCTTCGTGAAAGTGCGCGAGTCCTACGATAACTACGACGAGAACGAGGCCTGGCCCGTTCTCATCGACGATTACATGGTCTGGATAGACAGCAAGAAGGAAAAGTAGACAGCATAACAGCTTCAACTTCAAACCCACACTGACGTGTTTCACTAAACAAAACACAACACTGATGTGCTTCACTTAAGTTCATTCTTAGAAACCCGCGAAATCGGATGAATTTCTATCTTGCTTAAGTTGCTGTATTTTAGAAATTACATTCAACATAATGTAGCCTACACAAAAGAGCCATTATCATCTTCTCCACGCTGTCGCAGCGGGTGTAATCTCCGATCTGCAATCGTGGTCATGGACTTCTCGTCGCCCGAGACGCTGCCCGAGCGCATCTTCTTCCCTCGGGACTCCATGCAGCAGTACAAGCGGCAGATCAACGAGCTGATGCGGTGCATGGAGCGTCTGCTGGAGGAGGAGGAGAGCTTGGAGACGGACGGAGACGCTGCGGAGCACCAGTGCAGCGGCGTCCACGTGGCTGCGCTCCCCAGACAGACAGTGTGGCAGAACCTGTGCGCTCTACAGGACTGCAATATCCTTCTGGACGACACAGTGGCGCTGTTCAAGCTGAAGATCCAGGAAGGCGTGGAGCTGGTGGCAGGCGACCCGGAAGCTTTTTCTGCCCTGGAGAGGACGCAGAGCAGCTCGTCCATCCCCTTGTCGGAGGACTACAGCTCCTCAGATGACGTGGACGACACAGACGAGGATGTCCAAGCAGATTTTCAGGATGTGGAGCCCGTGAGAGGACGCAAAGCTGCCGTGGCGCTGAATAACGACGTGGCCGAGAGTGTGCAGAACGCGCTGAAGGACGAAGAAGAGTTCGAGCGCTTCAAGGCGAACGCGCTGCAGTTCGGCATGGGCAACGAGTCGGCCGAGATATTCTACGACTACTTATCGCAGCAGATCCCAGCGCCCGTACTGGACTCGATCGTCGTGGACTTTGCGAGGCTGCTACCGCAAGCGGCGTTGAGAGTGCCGCTGCTAAAGGCACACTATGAACACATGAAAAATGAACTGGCGAGACCGAGCATCGCCTCGTTCCGCAACAAGAGCTACAGTACAGCGGTGACGTCACGTTCCTCGACGTCGTCAAGTGCGTCATTGGCAGAGCCAACTTACTTTCTGGTGGCAGTGATTAGTTGACTGACACGGTATTTGTTATTGGTGCTTTGTTGTGATTGCAGGTGTTGATGAGGCTGGCAGCAGCGATGAAGAAGGCGAAGTATATCCCTCTACGGTACGTTTTTGAGTACAGACATGGAATTTTCTCATCAAATCAGCTGGTGTACAAATTTAATTAACACCCAACGTTGCTTGCAGATTCGACTACGCTCATTTAACCACCTTGTTTTCGTTATCCACGGCATCGGACAACATATCGACTTCCGCGATGGAGAGTTCAAGTCGTGGAACGGAGAGACAGGCGTGGAAGGCGGCAACCATGCCTTCCGAGATATTTTCCGTACGATGCTGGAAACAACTTTCCAAGATATCCCCCTGGCACTGGAAATGCAGTCAATCGAGTGGCACGAAGACCTTCATGAGCCAACGGGTCTGGACAACATATTTGATCTGATCTCCCCGGAAGGAGTGTCAGCGTACGTGGCTGCTCATTCATTGTTGCTGATATCTATCAGGGATTCTATCGCGAAGTATAACACGTTGTTCTTGCGATTGTCTAGCATTCGCGAATTCAATAAGGAGACCTTCATGGACGTGCTCTACTATCTGTCACCACGGTATGGCCAACTTATTGTGGATTCAGTCACTCGGCAGCTCAACGAAAAGTACCGTGTCTTCATGAACGAGCACCCAGGTGCGTCAGTGCAGATCATCCGGTTTCTTTGCTCGTAGTGGGTTTGTGTTGTCGACTATTTTGTTTAACCCTCAGTTTCTGCCATTAGGCTGGGATGGCAAAGTTTCCATTTTCGCTCACTCGCTGGGCTCAATGATTTCCTACGATATCCTGACACACAAGCCGGGCGAGATTGCCAATAATGGCGTTCGTTTCCATGGTTTGGAGTTTGAGGTTGACAACTTTTTCGGAGTCGGGTGAGATAATGACCAGTGCTGTCCTACTGTGAAGTAGTGTGATGCTAACGCTATTGATGTCGATCTGATAGTTCTCCCGTGGGAGTAATGATCTTGGCAAGAGGAGACCTCAATATCGACGATGGAGAGTTCACCCCTGGAATCAAGATTCCAAACTGCCGCCGATATTTCAATGTTTACCACCCGATTGACCCGATTGCGTACCGCATCGAACCGCTGATCAAGCAAGAAATGCATGACAAGGAACCAGTGCAGCTGATGCAGGTAATTAAGATAGGGTGACACATTCATGGTGCTGATCAAGGGAAGGCTCTGTAGTTTGCTAATCGCTCGCTTGTCGATGCTTGTTGCTACGTACAGTATAGTGCAGTCAAGGATCAAACCTTCAGCCAATTGCAGGAGGCGTGGGAAGGTTTGACGAGCCCGGTGCACGGGTTTCCGTATCGCCATGACTATGTTTTGCGTCGTCGAAAACGCGAGCAAGGTATGATGGAGGTAGCATTTGCGGCTGCCTCCCACTCGTCGTATTGGATGAGCGATGATGTTGTCCTGTTTACCCTCATGCACTTGTGTCAGCCTGTGGTTGACACCCTACATCGGTATATGAGTGCCCGGGTCCCTCTTCCGAAGCTCATGAGAGACATTGTGGAGCTCACGCCGCACACAAAGGTACTCTTGTCTGCGACGGCCCTCGTTCGTGACCGATGCACAGGTCTTTCACGCGAGCAGATCGTTTTGATCGACAAGGATCGCCTTTTCTTCCTGTCACGACTCAGCGAAGTTGCCTGCCGTCGAAAGTGGCGAATCAAACTGACTGCAACGACAAAAGCTATGTTCGGCGACGACTCATTCATGATGAAGATCGTCCCGAGCGAAGCTGCTGCTCCAGCGTCAGAATCCGCTGCCCCGCCAACATCAAGCAGTGCCATCCAACCTGGTGTGCACATTTTCAAGGCCCCATCGACACCGGTTCGCAACGCATGGATGGAGGCTATAAACGAAACGATTGCCAAGGCTGTCAGCACTTTCGCTGAGGAGCCAACTGCTGACAAGGTTCCTAGAGACACTGCAAACCTAGTTGATCTCCCAACTGGAAAGAGTATCGACTATTTCAACGCGATTAAGGCTGGTTTCCTCAAAGAGAAAACTGCTAACGGGTGGTACGACTCGTGGAATGACCGGTGGCTCGTTCTGCAAGAGGACCATCTGTCTTGCTACGAAAACTCACCGAAGCTCGATTTTGTTGGACAATTTCCCCTTCGGAAAACGAAGGCGTTCTGTTACGAGCGTGAGTATCTTATACGTGTGGTAGCTCGTCGCGGAGCTGCATGCGAAATGCGAGTGCAGAACCAAGAATCATTTAACCGCTGGGTGGAAGTGCTTGAGAGGATTCCCACAGTCGAGATCTTCCGTCATGAAGATTTGTTAGAGAACAGTCCGTCCTCGGTGCTGATTATGACTGAAAGCTCGAGGGGGACCTTCAGCGAAGTCCAACAAGCGGGCAAAGCTGGCGAATGGCTTCAAACGAAGATCGAAGGATACCAGATTAAGCTGGATGAAAACGACCAAGAGTATGCCACTTTTGTGATCCAAGTTGCATCTTCGACTGCAGGCACCAGCATCGTTCAACGGCGCTACTCCGAATTCGCCAAGTTGCATCGACAGCTGCGCAAGATGTTCCAACACGAGCAGATCCCAGCACTACCCGGTACAAGGATGTGGAACAAGTTTGAACCAAATTATTTGAAGCAGAAGGCCATCGGGCTTCACGGCTATCTAAACGAAGTGTGCAAGCGGTGTGCCAACACACGTGCACAACCACTGTTTCTGGAATTTTTGGAGCTCGCACCACCAGCTTCTTCAGAGCCGAAGACTTCTCCGAAGGAGGAACAAGCTGAAAGCAGTTAATTCAGAAAGTGCTAGAAGTGGTGGAAGTTCATGATGAAGCAAAGTGGTGGATAGAATCAACGGCATCCGTTGCATTCAGGCTTTTAAGTCAGCTTCGTAATGCAACAGATCGACTTGGTCAATCGAGCTTTAGCTTGCTAGTTGTCTTGGATCGTGAACTGTGCACACAGGGCACTGGACGTCGCGCTGCTTTCGTTGTAGACGTTGCACTCCGTGTCAGGCTTCACTGCGACGAAGTACTCACCTGCTTCGACAACACGGCGGAATCCAGAGCCGATCTGCGGGTCAAACACCCCCCAGTCTTTACGACTAAGAGTGAACGAAACCACTTGGGTCTCTCCTGGCTGGAGGTGAATCTTGGTAAACTTCTTCAGCTGCTTGGCTTCCGGTACGGATATCGCGCGGAATGGTTGAATGAGGAACAACATCACCGTCTCCTTGCCTGCCATCGATCCAGCATTCGTGACTTCCACGCTTACCTCGAGCGAGTCATCGTCACTGTTCGAGATGACGGTCTTGCTCAGCGAAACCTCGCCGTACTTGAACGCGGAGTAACTCAACCCGTGCCCGAAATTCCACTCCATCTTACACGGTCCTTCATCACGGCAGCGCGTACTGACAAGGTGGTTGTAAGGGATCGCGATGTTGGCCGACGTCTTCGGGTACGTGATGGGAAGCCTGCCACTTGGATTGACGCGTCCAAATAGGATTTCGGCCAGTGCTTGACCACCCAGCTCGCCCGGGAGCATCGAGTACACAACAGCATGGGCAATTTCTGCGAGACCCTGCAGCAATCGAGGACGGCCTTGTGCCAGAACGAGGATCACCTTCGTACCAGTGGCAGCAATTTCACGAACGTACTCGACTTGACCAAGTGGCAGATTCAAATCGTCTAGGTCACCAGGTTTCTCCGCGTACGCTGCCTCACCAATGGCGATAATCGTGTAACTCGATCGCCCCGCTCTGCGCTTGGCTTCCTCAAGATCGACCGAAGAGTAGGAGCCATCAGGGTGCAACCCGTTGGCATAGTGAACTGAGCCAGAACTCGAATTCACCACGTTTACGATGCCCTGTCGGAGCGAGATGCCGTTCGGAAAGAGGTTGTTCCCCGACACGCCTTGCCAACGAAGAGACCACCCTCCACACAACAACCCCACGTTGTCTGCCGAGTGCCCCGTTAGGAACACGTCGCTGTCTGCGCTCAGAGGAAGAACGCCGTCCTCGTTTTTGAGAAGAACAATGGACTCACGTGCAAGCTCCAGTGCTGCCTGGCGACTCTCGTTTTGTCCAACAAGAGCCATGTCGTCGTCAGTTCCTGGAAGAGCATGTTCGTACAGACCAAGCTTCACCTTGGTCGTGAGAATGCGGTGGACAGAGTCCTTCACTCGATTCAGCAGCTCAGGGTTCCCTTGGACGGTCAGGCGGGCCATGTCGATGAAGGAAGTATTGTACGGCACCATGCTCATGTCGAGCGGGGCGTTCGTCAGCGCCATTCGGACCGCGTCTTGATCTGTCTTGGCAACGCGGTGCCACGCGTGGAGATTGTGGATCTCGGCGTAGTCCGTGACGATGAGACCCTGGAAGCCCATGTCGTGGCGCACCAAATCCCTCAGGATTTTCGTGTTGGCAACGACCGGGACGCCGTTGATGGAGATGTAGCTCTCCATGGCAGTCATGGCACCTGCTTTGATGGCAGCCATGAACGAAGGTGCGAAGTGGTTGAGCAGGTCGAAGTCGGAGATCGTGACGCCTGCGCGATCGTGACCAGTTGGTGTCTTGGAGTACCCGATGATATGCTTCATGCACGCTGCCGTAGTGCCGTTGCTTTGGATGCCACGAATGATGGCGTCAGCCATGACCGAGACGAGGTGGGGGTCTTCACCGAAAGTCTCAAACGTTCTCGCCCAAAGCGGGCTCTGCGAGATCTCGAGGATCGGGGCAAACAGCCACGGGATTCCAGCTGCTCCAGTGTCGCGAGCAGTGATTCGGCCCATGTCGTAGACCAGATCCGGGTTGAACGTTGCAGCAGCATTGATTTGTTGGCCGAAGAGCACTGCCCCACGAACGTAGTCAGCTCCATGGACCGAGTCGAGTCCGTAGATGATGGGGTGGCTGCCGTGGCTAGCGTAAATAGCTTGGATCTCCGAGATCAACTCGCGCCACTCTTTGGGGGAGAAGTTGTGGGTCGAGTTCGCGTTGGAGTCGTTCAGCTCAGCGCCAGGGGTATTCAGGTACGAGCCGACATGGAGCGTCGCGTGCTCGTGCACGACAGCTCGATTCAGCGTGCGGTTCGGGTGCAGGATCGTGCTCACATCCAACTGCGTCATCTGGCCAAGCATAGCGTCCAAGTCCTGCGCAATTACACGAGGAATGTCAGCAACGGATACTCCAGCAAGTCCCAGAGACACAAAATCTATACTTCGTAGTTCTTACCATCGATGACATGAGCTCCTCGACGCGCTTCTGGATATGCTGATCGGAGGCCTTCTCACCCGCAGCAGTCAGCGCAGCGATAGAGGCAAAACTGGCCAAAACGAAGAGTACGTGTAGCAACCTCGTCATTTTCTTCCGTAATACGCTTGTTGAATCGCCTGCTGGAGAAGCGAAGGAAATGTGAAAGTGAGCTTGAAGAACTGAAGTGTGCAGTGTTCCGACTAGAGCATTGGTGGTCTCCTAGCCAGACTCCTCGATATCTCTTGGAATCACTCACACATGAACCAGGTTACGTGTCGACCTCTGCTGCCACCGAAACAGTCCAAACCCCTCCGACGTATTGAACTTTCGTGGCTACGTCTGACAATCCCGGAATGACGTCCTGCTAGCAAATCTGATGATTCAATGCTTCAACTTCGTCTACAAGTCGACTTGTACTGTAGACGACTTGTAGACGAAATTGAAGCAAAGAATCAGATTTATTGTCACTTGGCGACCGTACTACCAAAATACAACTCACTCATTGAATCAGGCGCGGATTAGTAGGACTAAGGTGGGTTTCAGCTCGATAGTTTCTGCTTATCATACCGAGGCTACAGCTGGACCTTCAGAGCTACACAGTCTACTCGGAAACAAGTTACAGCAACGTCTAACGCGTTGAAACGCCGGCGGAGGTTGCTATCTGAGTAGTGTTCAAGATCACTTCGACCTGATCCGCGAGTGCTACCATAAAGCTCACTTGAACGATCATAGAGTTTGATGAAGTGCTGCAGACCTGACCACCAAGGCTCTTCTCGCAGAATTAATTACCCGGGCCGACTACTATAGAGGCTGCTTTCACGGTGTTGTTATGCCAGCCCCTATCATCATTGCACACAGTATCTTGTGCTCTGTCAACGCTAAGGAGATTCCAGCGCGCAAGAAAGCGACAAATACATCGAATTTTCAGTGGCCCTTCCTAGAGCTATGCCTGTTAAGAGCGTAAAGGCTTTAAGAATGCCATGCAAAATGATCATGCACTATCGGATACTCTCAGCAAAAGTTCGAGTTCTCCAACACAATACCGACATATTTTTTATTACTACGGCGCCTAAGACCAGCAACTACGAGGCTCCTTCAAACAAGTAGAGTGCATCGAACAGGTACATCGGAAAATACCCTTCTTGGCCTGGCGGTCGGTCGAAGCACATGACTTGGTAAGCGAGTGTTGGGTCAGTCATTGGTGTCGCACAAAATGGGGTGTCGTACGCCCAGACGACTTTCGTGTTGGTCTTCACCCACGCTGGCATCGTAGTCACCGACGTGTTTTGCACGTTGAGGGACATGATAAACGGATCTGGAGCCATCAGCGCTGCAGGTAACTCTCGAAGGGGATTATTCTTCAGCCTAAGCTCAGGAATGATCATGCCCGGAGGCATCATGGCCAGTGTCGGCAGCGTCTCAATCTGGTTGCCCATGAAGGATAAAGTGTACACCAGCATGAAGAACGTTTGGTACGGGACTTATGTGAGAACTCCATTCTCGAAGGAAACCATGGCTAGCGCATGCCATCGCACATAAAGATCGTCTGGCAGTTTTGCGAGGTTGGTCTCCGAGAACTGCACACTCATGAGCGACGCCGGCAAAGTTTGCAGCAGTCCCTGAGGGAATTCTGTCATCTGAGTCTTCCCTACGAGAACCGATAGCAGACGTATGTGTGCAGTGGCAGAGACAGAGCTCTCGGTATCCCAGTTCACGATGGTCGAGTTGTATATGTGGAACGTCACCAAGTTCTCAAGCCGCTGGAAATCTGGAGGCATGACGATCTCCGGGCAGTGTGAAATCGCTAGTGTAGCTAATGCGACGTGATCGAGTTTGTCGAACGACGTATCGTCTGGTGAGGTGATGCCTCGGGCGTGGCAATCGAACACTAAACTTGAACAGGGCTCCTTGCCATTTGAAAACCAGGGTCTAGTAACGGCCTGGCAGCCAACCACCTCGTAATTTGCTGCACGCTGTGCTGCCAAGGCGTGCAGAAGGAGAATAATTGCCCCCCATACGACGAACAATACGATAGGAATCACGTGTTTCCACTTCTGAAGAACTTGTAAACTGCCGCGTTGACTCGAGTTTTGGGCGTTTGTGGGAGACTTGTTCGTGTCGTTAGTTTTCATGACATCAGGGCTGCCCGCCTTAGGTTTCACAGCAAATGACTGCATCTTCTGACTGCCAGCACCAGGAATCACTTTCACGTCACCGCGGCCGAGCAACTCACTCACGGTCACTAGCGACAGGATAATACTCAACTGCGGAATGAGCTTGGTACCAAAATCAAAAAGACTTGATGCAAAGATCAATCGATTCTCCAGGACCATTTTGGCAAGAGGAACCGGGTCGTACAGGGAGTCATAGTTCTTGAAGACGTTGTACTCGAAGTTGAATCCTTCAACGTACGGGAGGAAGATCATTAAGGGCACCATGATCATCATGTCAAAGCTCAGCAACGCGTCGTACGTTAACGTGACCACTCGTTCGAGTGCTGGAGACTTCCGAAGGAAGAGCTGAATCGCTGCAGTCGACCAGCAGTTCGTGATCAGCAACCCAACAATCAGAGCGTTGAGTCCGGCACGCGGCAGCAAATTACTGGCCCGGTACGCTTGGTAGGTCTGCGAGCTGGCTTCCAGCACCTCGCGCACCATGAAAACGGTTGAAAAGTGCTCACTCTCGACACCGAAGATCTCTTTACGTGAGAACACGCTACCCCAGACGCGAATGAATTGGCTCACAAGTCGTAGCTTCGGCTGACCTGCTGACTGTGAATCCTTCACTGCGTCCTTCTTAGCTGAACGGCTTAAGCCATTTTTATTGACAAGCGTCTGGATCATGCTTGTTTCTGACCGAAGCGTGGGTCGTTGAGCCCGGAGCGACATAATGAAGATATTGAGCACTTGAAGCCCACGCACGGCCCCGACCATGCCGAACACGACGCCGTAGAAACGGTAGTTCTGGGTACCCGTGAGCGACCAAATCGACACGTAGAACGGCATGATCCCGTTTGTGAGGTACCAATAGGCCATAGCAGCACAGACGAGGTAAGCACCACAAACTGCATGGAATGCTACGACGAATAGCCAAGCGGCCGTGTAAACAACGGGCGATAGTTCCAGTGTAAGTAGCGACGCACGGGGAGGACTCGCACTTTTCGGCTGGAGAACTGTCGACGAGCTCATCTCGAGCCCCTGCCTAACTGGAGCAGTCGTTGGGTTGGTGCCCTGCCTGTTATTGACGATAGGCCTGGGCCTCTTTAAGCAGGTTTCAAAGTGCAACCAGGCTGCTAGTCTCCATTTAGCCTTCTAGTGACTGGCCCAGAATACACACACCGAGGACGAAGGCATTTCCATTGGTAGCCGCACGATTTCCCATTAATTTTAGCGTGGCAACTCTGTCTCCGGTTTTCGACCATCAACGTCCGCAGACCTACCTGTACAACTATGAAAATACAACTTGACTACTTAGTAGTCTAAACAGGTGGATACGAAACAGGCAAGCAGCAAACGAATGCGTCGAATGCGGCGTTTTCTGGTTGTGACATTGAGTACAGGCGATCGTCAACGCGTGCGCTGTTCAGTAGTTTTGTCGCGTGCCTCATCCGTTTAACGTCGTACTTTCCAGTCCAAATACGAGGATGCATGATGTATTACAGTATGCAGAAGGCCGAATTACGGTCGGCAGCTATGATAAGAGGATTCATCGATAAGACCATCGTCGTCATATCCAGAGCAACTACGGAGCTCCTTCATAGGCAAAAAAAACTTGCCTCTTGAAGCGTCAGTCCGACGCTTGCTTATTCCATCACGCGGCCGTTCATGATTCGTCAAAATCCTGCGCGCGCACGGCTTTGTGTGAGGTTGATCGTGGCATTGTAGTGGCGGTTTGTGAGACTGTAAATGGCTGGTGAACTGAGGTGGTCTGTGTATTCATTCGTGTGAGTAGCAGAGGCTGATACATGTACAGTATTAATACCCTTGAGGAGTGGCTTGGGCGGGCGTCAGTGTAATATCAGCGTTGGTGGCGGCGGCTGTCGTGCCGAGTGTCTGCTCAAATCCAGTAGCAACATTACTCTTGGCTGGACTAAAGCCTAAACCCGCAAAAAACACTGAATCCCGCTCTCTGCACGTACCGTATTTGTCTCAAATCCAACCACATATCACCATTAATATTCTACAATGATATCCGTTCTATTATCCCGACCCAGGTCTTTTCACTATGGTGCTAAAAATAGATAATATCAACTATCACAGGTCTATCCATTCCATCCTGATTTACTTTCCCTTTGCCCGGATCATCCGCCCTCCGTTTCCATTTCCGCACTCGCCGCTCGCGCTGGGTGGCTGTCTGTCCTTCCTTCTGTCTGCCCGTCCGTCGTCCTGCGTTGACCGACGACCGCACGACCGGCTTCTCCTTCTCCCTGCGCTCGGCCGTCCGTCCACCCCGCAATCAACGAGAGAGAGAGAGAGAGTGACCATGGGCGCCGAGCTGAGTCGCCCCGCGGGCTCAGACATCACGAACCTCAAGGAGGACGCGGCCCGTCGACGCGTGGGTAGCAGCAGCGCTTTGGACGCGCGTCGCCAGCAGCAGGAGCAGCAGCAGCAGCAGCAGCAGCAGCAGCAGCAGCAGCAGAGCCCGTTCCCCACGTCCGCCAGCACCACGTCGCTGTCGTCCATGGCTCAGAGCAGCAGCCAGAGCAGCCGCAGCAGCAGCGCCAACGCCAAGTCCAACGGCCTCTTCTCCAGCATGCGGCGCTCCAGGAACAACAGCAAGAGCACGCCCCCGTCCAGCAACAGCGGCCTGGACTCCATGAGCGTCGGAGGAGACCAGGTGGTGGAGAGTCTGGACCTGCCCATTGTGGAGTGGGAGGGCTACGTGACCAAGAGAGGCCACTTGGTCCGCAACTGGAAGATGCGCTTCTTCACGCTTGAGGGGAATCTCGTTTCGTGTAAGTGGGTACAGCAGATATATAGGAAGAGAGAGATTAAGCACTAACTGGCTGAGTTGTTGGTTGTTGCCACTGCTACAGACTATGAGAACAAGGTGGACGCGCGCAACCGCAGCCACTTGAAGGGCCGCGTGAACGTGGCGTCGGTCAAGATGGACAAAGTGGCCAAGAATGGCCACGGCTTCGACTTCTCGTTCGAGACGACGGAGGGCAAGGTGTTCCACTGCAGCGTGCCGACCCACTTCGACCAGCTGGCCTGGGTCTACTTCCTCGAGGCCGGCGTGGACACGGTGAGCATGAGGCAGAACAATAAACCTGTGTACAACACGTACCGTCACGGAGCGCTGCCCGACATGCACACGGAGAAAGGGTACGAGGCCTACCGACGCATGCTGGGCGGCGATGCGGCCGTGGTGACGGAGTTGCTTTCTTACTTCAACAAGGACCTCGTGTTCTCGTCCTCGTACCCGAAGAGCACGCCCTTCTGCGGCGACTATTTCGGCCGCGAAGGACTGCTGCACTTCCTGGGCGCGTTCCAGAGTAATGTGGATTTGATTGAGATCGCGGTGAAGGACTGCGAGCTGGATGCGAACGGGAAGAGCTTGATAGTAAAGGGCACAGAGACTCTCAAGAGCAAACATTCTGGTGCAATCATCACACAGTCGTGGTCGCACCGCGTGCGCTTTGGGCCGAACGGACGCATCTTACGTTTCCGCGTCGATGTGGATCTGAAGAGCGCGACAGGTAACTGGAAGTCTTTCGGCGTCAAGAACCCCTACTCGGAGATGTCCGACGCGTCAATCCGATCCAACAGATCGCTGAGTATTTCCATGAAGGACTTCACGGTGTACAACGTGATTGGCAAGGGCGGGTTCGGTACCGTCGTGAACGCAGTGAAGAAAAGTGACGGACAGATTTACGCGCTCAAGATTTTAGAGAAGGGAAAGATGACCAAGTACGACGTGGAGAGCTCGTTTACGGAAATGCGTGTGGCTCAGAACATCCACCACCCGTTTATTGCAGGTTTGCGCATCGCATTCCAGAGTCGAACGAAGCTGTTTCTCGGTATGAACTACTATGGTGGCGGTGATCTCTTCCACCACATGAGCAAGGGCTCGAGTTGCCGGATACCATCGGACCGCGCGCATTTTTACACGGCTGAGCTAGTGCTGGGTATTCACCACCTGCACCAACACGACATTCTCTACCGTGATATCAAACCTGAAAACGTGATGATCGATGCGGATGGTCACGTTGCACTTGTGGACTTTGGTCTTGCCAAGCTACACGTGTCGGAGTACAAGGGTGCGAAGACTATGGCTGGATCGCCTCAGTACACAGCTCCGGAGTTGCTCCTACCCAAGGCAAAACGATCGTATGGTAAAGCAGCAGATTGGTGGAGTCTTGGCATCCTGCTTTACGAGATGAGCGTGGGCAAGTCTCCGTTCTACGACAACAACATTGAAAAGATGTATCACAAGATTCAGAACGACCCTCTGGTCTTCCCCTCCAAACCAGTGCTTACGGACGAGCTCAAGTCGATTCTTCGAGGCTTCCTCCAGAAGGACCCTACGAAGCGTCTTGGCACCAACATCAGCGACATTTTACAGCACCCGTACTTCCGCGGTATCGATTGGGATTTGCTGTTGAAGAAACAAATCACTCCGCCGTGGAAGCCCAAGCTTGCATCACTTCTCGATGTGGAATACGTGGATACGGAGTTCACAGATCTGGACGTGCACAACGAAGTGCAGTCACCGACGGACAAGTCGGCAACTAAGTCTAAGGGTTTCATGTCGCTCGTGTCGAGCCGCAGCAACCGCGAAAAGGCGGCCCCTCCAGTTCAGGATCCCACGTTCAAGGACTTCACCTACTTCTGCGAAGACCCAGATGCTCTCGTGGAGGTCACAAACCTGGTGTCCGAACTGCGGCCGCCCCCGCCGCCACCCAGTCTCAGCCCTCTTCTTAACGAAGAGGACTCCGACGAGTCTGATCGACCAGTCGAGCATGATAAATCCATTCCTTCTGAGTGTGAGGGAACGCCGTTGTCATCGTTTGTTGAGAATGGACACTTAAACCCGATGCCCATGTCACCGAACCAGTTCCACGAAGGATTGAAGAAGCTGGAGGCATCAATGACCGAACAATTTGAGCGTGTGGAGGTAACCATCTCTCGTGAGCGGCCGCCGATGAAAAAGTCAAGTGGAAGTTCCAACTCGAGTAGCGAGGAACAGGAGCAAGATCGGTTCCACGTGGAAAAGCTGGTGATCTCACACGCACCGTCGATCCCGACTGACGCCATAGGAACCGCAATGGTGTACTCAACTGGATCGACGGCGAGTCAGAGCCAATTCTCGTGCGACCCATCTTCTACCAGTCCCAGCGCCAACTCTCGGGGCCCATCCGGAGCAAGTGATGTTAGCCATGGCGTGAACTCGCGGGACCACTCAGCCGCAAGCCGGGGCCAATCTGCTGCGAGCTGCACAACTGTTGACAGCCGGCCCATAGTGGAGGCGGAATTTTAGCAAAACAGTGGCCATATATTCAGGGATGGCGTCCAGCGGGGGAAGGAGTTCACGCACTCAAAGTAGAGAGGTGAGGTGCGTGCTACCAATATGGCGTCTCGATGTTTCCTCTCACGATGCTGTGCATGTTAGACTGACAAAAAAGAAGAGAATAATCAAATGCACCCAAGATTTCGTGTCGTTTCGCCGAGCAATGCGTGCACTGGTTACCAGCTATCAACTAGCAGCTCTTGCCCTCAGTCTTCATCGAAGATATCCATGACTTTGGTTGCTTGGCCCACGCTACTGTCGGTACTGCCGGTGACGGCGTTCGTGACGATACGACCGAGGACAGAGAGACCACCTGAGGTATACAGACGCAGCAGAGTCCATGCCACGGCGAGTAGCACGATAGTTCGTGCGTACGAAGGCTTGGCAGGCTCCTTTTTGTCGTCGAGCTTGGACAGCAGCACTTGTCGAGCAGTCTCGAGGAACTGGTCGCGATCCGAGATTTTATGGTAATCGATCCCTTCGCGGCGTAGCAGTTGAGCGATCTCAGTGCTCGACATGGATTCGAGCAGCGAGTCCACGGACTCGACTGCACTGGGAGGTGGTTGCTTGGATTCGCTCTGTTTCTCCGACGAAGACGGTGATGACTTGTTCCTCTCCTCCTCTTGAAGATCATGCAGCATTTGCTGGACGTTCCGGTCCGTCAGATCAATTCTGGTTCACAAAATACACGAGACTCAAGCATTAGACACTGGTCTACATTTACTGTAGTGATGAGGAGAGTTTGCTGTTGTCGGACCCGCTTTCCTTCGCGTTTGCAATCATCTCGGGTGTCGGATTGAAGAAGTCGACGCGTTTGAGTCGGCGGTCGTGTACTTCTCGAGCTTGCGTGATTTTCTCTCTGATTTCGGTGGCGTACTCTGTCTTTCCCTTCGCTTCGAACCCCCGCGCAAGGGCTTCAGCTCCTTCCACCTAGCTCGAGTGAGTATCAATCAACAAAAATGAACAAAGAGTTGAAACACAAGTGTATGGACGTTTTGCGGTACCTCCTGTTGAAACTTTTGTTCGCGAGCTGCTCCATCGAGCTGTGCGTCCTTCTCGGCTGAAGTTTCATCATACACTTGCCCTCTGTTGAACATCCCACTGAAAGTCTCTTTGTCAAGAGTTCGCTGTTTAGTTCGCTGTTCCATTAGCTCACGGAGCAGCTTCCGCACCCGTCCGTTTTCGGGATCTATCGCGTATGCTTTCTGAAGGTCAGAGATAGCTCGGTCAAACTCGACAGCACCAGACGATGCAGGCGTGATGAGGGCTTGTGCTCGCCTACAATTTTTCCAACAAGCATCAGGTACTATATAGATGGATCTGTGCGTAGCTCCTTCCTTACCTGTAATAAGCTTTCACATTTTGTGGGTCAATCTCGAGCGTGTCATCACAGGCCCTGATGCAGACTGCGTACTCCTTCAATTTGAATTTGGCCACTGTGCGATCAAAACAACAACAAGGTCATGACAGAATCCTAATATCTTATCAAGTAAACATGGAATTGACAACCTACCAGCAATATTCAAGTAGCAGGACGTCTTGAGAGCTTCAAGTCTCTTTTGCTCTTCGGGGCCGTCGCACTGGAAATCGGTGATGAGCATGTCGCCGTCTTCAATGCCTTTCTTCTTCCAGCCAGGGTCTTTGTTTGTCAGATACTTGAACACTGCCAACGCTTTCTCGTACTCTGCCACAGCTTCTTCGTACACTTCCGCATTGAAATGGGCATTTCCTGCAGCTTTCATGCCCTCCGCGGCGATAATTCGTTCAGGAAAAGGCGTCGTGCGAACGGTCACCACCGAGTCTTGCATGAACAACGAGTGCTGGAAGTACTGCGGCCACGAATCGAATTGCGTCCGAAGCTGAGCTTGCTGGGCACCTTTGAGCTTCACGGCCTTCGTCATGAGGTCCGCGAACGGGTTTTCCGCTGATAAGTCCATCTTGCCGACAGCCTTGTGCAAGTACACTACTAACTCGAAGTACTACGCTACAGGTCCTTTTGTGCTGCTCCGATTGAAGAGACGCAAATTCGAGAATGCCGACGGCGTGCCCCAAAGGGTCGGAACGTTATTAAAATGTGTCGACTTCGTATTGGCATCAAAGGACGAAGTGATAACGCGAAGCCGTCCATAGCCGACCTGAGTTTTGGTTCTCAGGTGATGGCAGTCAATGCGAAGGCGATATTTTTCTGATGCAGGAGTTCTAAGTCATAGATCCAGAATTTTGAAAATAAGTGAATTTTCATATGCAATTTTCGATGCCAACAATAGGAGAACTGGGAATCCAAGTTCAAGATTTCACATAGGATCTAAGCCGCAGCCTAGGATGCTTGGCATTCGAGTACTTCACGTCATTCTGTTGTCGATCAGGTCTCGACGACTGACTCTCCAGTCGGAAACGAGCACGATTCAGAATTTTGTTTTGAACCGAATCTTGTCAACTCACCCGAAGAGTAAACGCGGAGCGGTGTGCTCACCGTCGGGTCAATCGGTATCGCTGGTACCACGACTAAGGGGGTATTTTGCGCTTATCTGGAACACGTTTTTCTCGCATAAAGGGATATTTGGGGTGGAGAGTGAGCACTTCTCAACAGTGAATGCATTCCGCGAAGTTTTGGAAGCCAGCTCACAGATTTACCAAGCCTATCGAGCAAGTATGTTGTTGCCGCATGCTGAGTTGAATTCGCTGATCGTTGCCTTGCTTATCGCGAACTGTTGGTCTACGGCAGCTATCCAGTATTTCCTTCGGAAGGCACCAGCACTCGAGCGAGTTGTCACGCTGATGTATGCCGCCTCGATAAGCTTCGGAATCATGATTGTTGTGCCGCTGATGATCTTCATTCCATACGTGGAGGAATTCAACATTCCCATCGCAGCGTTTAAGAACGGGGACTTTCTCTATGATCTTGTAACCATTACCAAGTTCGTTCTCGAGAACAGGCTGATCTTTGCTTCGGGATTGCTTGACTTTAGCATCAAACTCATTCCGCAGCTCAGTATCATCTTGTCTTTGGTGACCGTGAGCGAGTTGTTAGGCCGTGGCGACGTGAAAGTGACTCCTGGTCCTGACAGCCAGAACATCCGGTCGTTAGCTGTCAAGCCTATTGGTGACAGACATGTGGCTGTTCTAAAGAAGACCTCCGTGAATTCGCACAACGACAGTCAGTGGGTTAGCATGCGCTTATTTCAGAAGTGGAAGGATGTCATTGCAATCTCAGTTTTCATTCTCTGGGGGATAATCGTCCTCCTGTTCCATTCTTTGGCTGCACATCGTGCAGTGCACCACGAGGTTGCTGGTTGTCGGGCTGAGACGCGACCGTGGTTCTCGAACGGCAAGAAACCGTGCTCAAGCCTCGTGTACGATTGCCACGTCCTAAATACCGTGTCACCAAACGAATTTTCGTTCGACAAGATGGACCCTGCTGCCTTGTCGACACTGGCAATTGCTCACTGTCCGGCGCTGGTCATGCCTCCGGACGTTCAACGCTTTATTAATCTCGTCATGATTCAAATCTACAACTCCACCATCGTGAGGTGGGACGCTGAAAGTGCAATTTCTGCCACCGCACACACGCATCTACTCACAGTACTGATAGGAAAGACAAACATGACCGAGTTCCCACAGGGGATGCTACAGCCTCTGCCCGCGATGATGACGACCGTGCAGTTCTCGGAGACCAATCTCACTACACTCCCCGATGATCTGTACCTACGGTGGCATGGATTAGCCGCAGTTGTATTCGAGAACGGCATTCTAACGGAGATCCTGTACCAAATGTTCTACCTACCCATCTACCTTTTTTCATTCACGGGCAACCAGATCAAGACGATTCCGACATTAGGGATGATGCTTCCCGGTATGGTGATTCCTGAGCTTCGGTTTGAGGATAATCCTCTGAAAGAGCTTCCCGCTACGTTGACGGACCCAACGGCGCTGATCATGACTCTTAACGTGCAAAATACATCGGTGATGACCATGCCAGAGTGGGTGAAGACACAAACGATAGTCGTGTGGGCGTATGGGACCCCGTTCTGTACTGTGCCAATAACTGACCCAACACTCGCGTCCAAAGTCATGTGCTTCGAGCGTCCTTCACAACTATCACTTTTTCCGACGTATCTGTTCGAAAAGGTTTACCCTTGTGATTAAAGTGGTGGATCATTAATCTCTAGGTGCTTCTGGGCCTCTTCCTAGATACGTAAGCTGACTGAATCGGAGTGAGTTGTCCCATGAGAAGCAACTACATGTATCTGGAAGATAATGGACCATACGTAGCCTACCCAAACTGATCGATCTTGTCTCCAAATCGACGAGATTTTGACACCGTTAACGTCTATGGAGAAGCTCCGGTCTCGGCAGCGTCAGGAGCGACTTCGTCATCGAGGAGCACTTCATTTTCAGGAACTTTGTGTAGTTCCTCGGGGGTTAGTGGCTGCTCACACATGGGGCAAGTTGCATCCGTGGCCAGGTGCTCCACGAACTGCGAGTAGAGACCTGGAAAGGTGCAGCGCGGACACTGGGTCCAGTCGTCCTTGACCATGTGAAAGCCCTGCTCAGAACAACAATTCGTTAGGACAGATCCCAGCTACCAGAACGACAATGAGGTTGGTCGCACCGTGACAATGCAGTACGGGATGGCGTTCTTGCACGTAGGGCAGTCCAGCTCGGCTTCGGCGAGTTCGTGGGAGCAGTAGGGACACGGCGTTCGGTTGTCGGGCGTCTGCTCCTTGTTGGGGCGACGAACGATAGCCTCGATCTTGCGTCGGATGTCTTTGTCCATTGATCCGCGATATTCGGGTGTGCGCATCAAGGTCGCAGCGAAGTCGTAGCTGTACGCACGTAAACCGGCACGTTGACACTCGATGACTGCAGAGATGAGGATGTTGGCGGCGTGCGTCGGGAACTTGGACAAATGCTGTGCAACACGGACGAGCATTCTCGCGGCCGGTCCGTGCTGAGCTCGTTTGACAAGTTTCTTGACCAGCACGTAGCTGTGCAGCAGTGCTAATGCGTTTTGAAGTTCTCGAGCTACGCGTAGGCGACGAGCACGCAGTTGACGTGAGGTTTCTACTAAAACATCCCGAGCGAGCTTGTAGTTGCCCAGCTCCTGCTCCTGTCGAGCAATGATCACAGCCGTCTTGGCCGCCTGCGTGTAGTTGCCAAGCGCCAGGTACAGTCGGAAAATATGGTGCGGGTCCTTCGGGATGCCGTCTTGTTCGCCCATCAGGTGGTCGATCAGCGTGTGCGTGAGCATATCGTTGCGAGCTGCCCCAACAACTTCAATTGCACGCACGAGAGCCGAGTCGGTAGCTGATCCACTGCCTCCAGCTGTGCTACCGGCAGCACTGCACGCCAGCAGAAGTCTTAGAGCCTTGTGATAGTTGCCAGCAGCCTGGTAGAACTCGGCTGCGCGTTCGGGGGACGTTTTCTCGTAGTGTTCTGCCACTTGCGATGCTCTCGCAGCGGCCATATTCTCCTGACCCAATATAGCAGCAAAGCAATCCACTTCGCTATGCTGCTGCGCTAACGCGAAGGCTTCATCTTCCTTGTTCGCTAAGAGCAAGAACTCGATGGCGTTCGGGTAACGACCGGCCTCGGCGCAGTAGCGAGCTGCAGACAGCGCTCCTTCCGACGATTTGGTCTCGCGCACGATTTCAAATGCTCGTTCAGCTCCGTCAAGGTGCTCGAGCTGCAGACGAACAACGTTGTCCATTTCGCCAGCACGTTCGTACGCTTCAGCAGCAGCGGCGAATTCCCCGGCGGCCTCCTTAGCTCGAGCGAACTGCGCGTGCACCTTGGACGCTTTCACTCGAGCCATTAGCGGCGCTGCTCTCGCTAGGTTCTTGATCTGAACGAAGAGCTGAGCCGCCTTCTCCACCTGGCCGCCTTGTTCGTACAAAGCTGCGGCTTCGGCAGTCTGCTTCATGGATTCCAGGATGGCAGCACACTCTTTAAACACTGCAGAGTCGCCGATCTCCGTCACAAGTTTCACGCCACGACGTAGATCTCCGAGTCGGAACGTGCATCGAGCGACACCCGCCAAACTCTGCGTCCTCAGCTTGGCTGCAACTTCGGGTTCTGGCGTCTTGGCCAGGCTTTCGTCTCTGCTAATGCTTTCAATGGCATTGGCAGCGTGTTCGTACATCCTGAGCGCAGCCTCGAACTCTCCGCGGAATTCCAGCTGCGTCGCGTATGCAGCACTGAGTTCCGGCACGAGATCGCGCGCGAGCGAGTCGGCCAACTTCAAGGCTTGTTCCCACTGCAACAAGTGGCGTTGCATGTGTAGAGCTGCTAACGGGTTGCTCGAGTTCAAGAAGAGACGACGAGCTTCGCCATAGTCGCCGAAGAGCATGCACACGTGACCTGCCAGGAGGTTCTTCTCCTCAATGTCAGCTAGTCGGTCGAGTCCGAGGACCATGCCCGAGTCTCCCAGCGATCGATACGCACGACGAGCTGCAGGGATATCGAGTGTGTGCATCGCACGCCCAGCCAGAGCAAGCCAGTAGTCACGTTGGTCGATACGCGACGCAAGTCTCCAAGCTTCATTCAGACGTAGCAGGCTCAGGTTCTGCCGGAAAGCTGCTTTCTCGGGCTCACCTGCCCCTGTCGAGGTAGGAGGAACCTTGCGGAGCTGGTCGTGCGTCACGGTGGTGAGCGAGGCTAGTCGGCCGCCTCCCGAAGCATGTTGACAGGTTACAATGCCATCACTTACGAGAATTGGCTCCAAGTCAGCGGGTACTGGAGTTGTTTGCGGGGCGATGAGCACGTCGCCGTCAGGTAGCACCTCCAAGACACCGAGCTGGGTGACCTCGGGGCCCCGAATCGTGGCGTCTGCCAACTGAAAGACTCCCATTTCCTTGGGTTGAAGCGCCACGAAAACCTGTTGATCCACCATATCCCAAAGCACGCCCGTGGTGCTGGTAGGTAGGTTGGGGACGCTCATAGTTTCACGCGTGGATGCATTCAGGATAAACCCGCGTCGCTTAGTGTCTAGGAAGAAGACTCGAGTGCCCGTTTTGTTCGGCACTAGCTGCACAATCCCCACGCCGTCGTCGTGACGATAAGCGCAGCCATCGAGGAATTGCCAAGCTTTGAGGTAGAAGAACTGGATGGAGCCCGTGCCGTTGGTGGTCGAGTAGATGAAGAAATCTTTCGTCAGTGCTACGGCGCTGATCTCGCTGTTGCGCTCGTCGCGACCTCCTCCTGAGAACACTTTGCCGTGCTCCCCTTGCAATTCACCGCCGTTTGTAGGCGAGTGCGAGCCGCTTGTGCTACTGCCTCCGGGCTCGATGAGGTGCAAGCTTGCTTTGCCGTCACACAGCACAACGGCGTAGTCGCGGTTGAGCTTCATGCTCGTGACCCGTCCGAGATACTGCTGCTCGTTGACCAGAGCGTCCGCTGAAGATCCGTCGCAGCGATAGAACCACACTCGGTTATTCATGCCGACTGCAACATGGCGAGGTCCGATGGCCACAAACGAGGGCTCAACCGACAACGCGATGTGAATGGCTCCATTGCTGCTGCTTCCGGTCTCGTTGCGGCGCGTGTCTACGACACTAAGCTCACGCAGTGAGCTCAGGTACGCGACGTAGTGGCCGTAGTGATCGTGAATACGAGGCATGCGCGCCAGGAAGTTTAGCACCGTGCCGCCTTGAGTCGCCACAGTCAAGATTTGTCCGTCCGACGTGAAGTTTATTAGATGCGCCTCGTTCTCCTGCAAACACAAACAACAGGATCAGTTAGCTTGGTGCAAGACTGCTAGGCAGTCAGTCTGGAAGGAATACTGTACGACACCTCTGTGTCTGAGAGTTTGATAGAGTCTGCTGCGACTTCCGTGAAGGTGGCCATGTCGACGACCTTGATACCGCTCTCGCCACTGAGAGCCACGCGGTCGAGCGTTGACGAGTAGCAGGCAGTGAAGATCCGATCCGAGAAGAAGCGATGCGACTGCAGCTCCTCACCGACTTCCTGTAAGTTGCCATGGACGAACAAAAGCGCCCATCAGCTCACAGTCAGATGAATAAACCGCTGCAGTTTCTTACGTCGATCTTGGTAGAGATGACGATCAGGTAGCCCTCCGAGAAGGCGATCATGATCATGCCGTCCGCAAACCACTCGATGAAGATGATGTTGCCGTAGTGCTACAACGTCAAGAACGAGAAAGACAAGTAAGATATCGACTCACCAGCTTCTCAAGAGGAGGAACCTGTAGGTCGTATTTTTCACACCGTCTGGAACGTCAGTTCGACCGGGTTTGACGGATCCTGCAGGTTGAACAGGATGATCGCCTTGGACAGAGCGATTGCAATCAGTTGCTCTGCTGCTTTCATGGAGTCGCCACGCTTCCGACCAAACTTAATGTCCCATGGCTAGAGAGAGCAGTCGAGTTCAATAGTTGAGAAGATGATCAAGTTCTAGGAACGCCATTGGACTTCATGCGCCTACCGTGTGGCTCAGTTCGCGTTGCTCGATGGTGTCACCTTGTGGGTTGCTCACCGTGAGCATCCGGTCTTCCCCGCCCAGCACCAGTTTATCGTCGCCGTTCCAGGACCCGCACAGGATGCGGCGTGAGTGTTTCCCCACCACGGGGACGAGCTTGCGGGTGATCTTGCTGTACAGGACGAGGTTGCCCTTCTGCGTCCCCACCGCCAGTAGCGAGCCCTCTCGTGACCACCGAGCGAACGTCGGGTCCTTGAGGTTCGTGTCCAGACTCAAGGTCGAGCGCGTGCCGTTGTCCCATAAGGGCACGACACTGCTGCCTTGCTGCAGAATGGCCAGCGTGCTGCCTTCTGTGTCCCATTCCAGAGCGAGAACTGGGGCGGTGAGATCCAGACCGATCTCGTCGTGCTGCTCGCCCTGGCGGTCGAAGATGTGCACCAACCCGTTCTTGCCCGCAGTCGCTAAGAACGTCCCGTTCGGATGCCACGCGAACACGACGGGCCCCACCCCGTGGAATTTGGACGCTAACTTGAACAACTTCTTCATCGCAGCAGCCGGAGGACGACTTCACGAGTTCAAGACTGAGGAAAGGAAGGGCCGGCCGCCAAACGATTGCGTCTCTTCAAGATCGCGAGATCCATCCGAGATTGGCACGGAACATCGATCGCTATCTTCTACCTCTTAGTTTATTTGCACAACGTATCGTTTGGTGGCGGTGGCTACTTCTAGTAATTTCCAGTCGATGACGATCTCGGGGCTAAGTGAAGCTCCGTGACGAGCAAGTTGTGCGTCGACGAAAGCTCCGGGGGAAAAGCATCCGGGCCAGAAATCGTTCGCGTCGCTGGAGCTTGAGATGATCCCGAGCGCTTTGTACGCTTCTGCCACCTGTGGACGGCAATTGTCAATACAATCTACCATGGGAGATTGATCCATTGCAATAGCACGCACCAATTCGGAGCAGAAGAAGGTGCTGTCCTGCGATCGAGGCTGGTTGAGTTGCCCAGCGTGAAGAATTCGACGGATGCTTAACCCGTACGGAAGCCCCTCCACCTGGAAAAATGGTACCGCAACGTTAGCAAAATCTCAATCATTTAGTGTCTTGCTGTGCTGTATCTGAAGTTGTTGCCAACCTCAGTGGTGAACCGTTCGAGCAAATCGTTCACAACAGATCGGGAGAGCAACGGGGTGCGCAGCTTTCTCAGCGAAAAGTACCGAACGTGGAACGTCGAATACGCTAACAATCGCGCAGTCTGCAAGACACCAAACAGTACCAAGTCGGTGAAATGTTACAGATCATGAGTTTGGGATGGAGGCAGGTTCGTACGCACCAGAGGTGACAGAGTGACACCGTCGCCTGTTGCTTCGAGCAGCTGAAGGCGACCCCCTTCGCGAGATGGAACGACGATGGCGACGTGATCCCATTCGGACCTCGTCATCTGCAGTAACATAATGCCAAGTGCTGGTTGTCAGGGCGCTGGGATCAACCGAGACAAAAAAAACATGTTTCGTGCGAGTTAGTACCGTTGTGCACTCACTGATCGCTGAAGTCCGCTCGCTTTCGCTCGGCCATTGAAAAGGATCAAATCTCCTGGTCGAGTGTAAAATTCTAGCACTTGAAGGTGAAGTATTTGCCGCCTGTAGCTTCTCAAAGCCACGTGGTCGACGTACGATGTCGAGAGGACTGTTGAGTCCATGAGAGACACAAAAAATAAAAATTTCAGCGCAAGTCCAAGCGAGCTTGGCTACAATTTTTGCCATTCACCTCCGAGAAACACGAGCAAAGGAACAGAGTCTTGCAACTCGTCAATCATAAACACCCCCTTGAGGTAATTCTCAAGTAATCGCCTTCGATGGAGAAGGAAGCTAGATTCTGTCCCTGAAAACCTGAGAAAGATGGTGGCAGGTAAGCAGTTTGCGGTAAAATGGGGGACGACTAGAAGGCTTACCATTTTGTAGGTGGAAGCTCAGGAAGCGAGCATTCTTTCTTCACCTTCCGCAAACGAGTGTGCAGCTCAACGAACTCACTATATCTTCGAGCAATTCTCCACGTCAACTCCCCGAGGTTCATTTCCATCTTGAACACCTAAGTCGAGTCATTTTCGTGTAAGTACCATAGTCTCGTTAGCGCTACATAGCACCACCAGCACTTACAGTGTATGGGCATTGAATTATTGGTTGCTGCACGTCGTGTCCGTAGATCTGGACTTCGAAGTTTGTCGAGTTCCCTGAAACATTTTTTTTTCCACCAAGTCGAAGGTGAAAGCGTGATGTAGCTTGTACCGCTGTGGTACGAACCTGGGGCTACCAAACAATTAAACCCAGTCAGCTATGGCGAACTGGTCAACACTGAAACTGCTACAGTGCTTATTTACCAGGTTCGAGGCGATAAATTCCAGAACGTTTTGCTGCTCCATTTCTGGTGCGATGCCATGCTGTCGACGCCATCCGCAACTGCATTCAACACTTTCTCCGCACCGCGCACACAGCTGCAAGGTGAACGAGAGTGCAGACTCACGTTTCGCTGCTTGTTTTGACGTGTCAAACATGACCCGTAGACTCTGGTTCAACAACGAGCTGGTAAGCAGCAGCTCGAGAGGTGGGTAAGGTTTTGTAGCTGGTACGACAAGAACCACCTCCGAGCCACTGAGGCCAAGTGGCTGCTGCTGGAACAACTCTTCCCATCGCCCAAGAATCTCCAGAAGAACGCGCTTGAGCAGAACAAGAGGTATCTGGTGCAGGTTTTGCTGTCGATACCCCCGTGCTCTACGCGCAGACAGTATCGTGAGGTCGGTCATTCCAAAGTCCACGTTCATGTTGGTATCGCCACTGGGAAGGGGATCAGCGGAATGCCCCGGCAGGTGAATAATGATCTCGAAACCTACGTGTAGCTCCTAGGTAAATTAAATCAGTTAGTAGCTCTAAGAGAGGGATTACAACTACGGTAAACAGGTAGTTTCCACCTTCGAGTCTGCTACATATTGTCCATCAAGGGTAGGAGATCCGAAAGGGGGGACTACATGTCGTATCCATGTGAAACAAGAGCACGGGGTCATCGCCATGATGCACCAGCTAATAATGCCGATGCACCAGCTAATAATGCCGATGCAACGTTCTCACTACGTCTCTTCACAGAGCTAACTTCAGATCTAAACGCCAGCAAATAACAAAACGTCTGTCAACTATCAACTGCAACAGCTTGTCGTGTTCATCTGGATCGTCGTGTCATTGTTTTAGTTGTTTGTGAAGTCGTCGTTGGGTGCTATTGCTTCTACCGCCATGAAGCTCGAGCTGTCTTAGCTCGGCCGTAACCAGAGGAGGTAGAAGTCGAAGACGTCCGTCGCACGCCACGACTGGAGACTGCGGGGTTAGCATCTAATTCTGTTGCGTTCGTGAAGTCCAGGGATGAGTGCAAGCGGAATGATGTCTTTGGGTCGATGGTGATCCGACTGAATCCGCCCAACTCGACCTTCTTGCTCTGCAGGAAATCCTTCGTCTCGACGTCTCTCCGACTACGTGCCGGAGCTGTCCGTGGACGTATCGGAGCAGACATTTGGGGCTGCTGGGGAATTGGATCGGTCAGTGAGCGACGCATTCGATCGGTCAGGATGTGGCCGCCTCGGCTGCGACTCGAAAAAGATGCGGTCGAAGACTGTGGTGGAGGCAAGTCAATGCTGAAAAATACACGTCCACCTTGTGCTGTGGATGAAGCAGCTCGTGAACCCGTGGCCGCAGCAGTCTTTCCCGCCTTCTTCATCACACCTTTCGATGCAGAGATCGGCGCTTTCGTCTCCTTTGCGCCCAAGATGGCACCGGAGCTGGAGCTGCGTCCACTTGGTAGGCGCTTGGTAGAAGTCGTAGATGACCGATACGAGGTGGAGCCTGTGCTTGATACACGCCGAGGGCGCGAGTTGATGGACGTTAGAGTGTCGCGAAGATATCGAGGGTTACCCGACACCTCCTCTGGCATAAAGTCGAGTTCTTCGCTGACTGTTGATGGGGATGTAGATGCCTCGTCGTCTAGCACCTCGATTCTCTTTGGCGCCGAGAAGGAATGGAAGCGCTTGTTGTCGTGTACGAATGGTGCTTCTGCAGCACTCGGGCCTCTCAGGTTGAACTCTGGCTCGCTCTGATCAAGATATCGACTTGCTGCCAGTGACTCAAGCTTGGGATTCAATCCAGAAGTGGACAAGTCGGCAAAGGCCACTCGAGCAGCGAGAAGACCAGGGTCTGTGGCCATTTCCTAGTGAATGAACAATGATAGCAGTCGTTATCTTGGCATGTGTAGTGATTTTAAAGTGAAGCATGCATCTCACTCACCTTGATCTTTGCTTGATGGACAAGTGCCGGCGAAGGATCAAGTAAATCCACCCACCCATTAGCCTGTATTGAATGTAGCGCATTTGTTAGCAAACTAATGCAGGTTGATCTTGTTAGGAAATGCTGCCCATACTACCCACCGCATTCATCTTGCTGTAGGAATGATTTGGAGGACGCTCCGGCCGAACCAGCAGTGACGGATGCAGCTTCCTCTGCAAGACAAACAAATATTAATCAGTTAGTTGTTACAGTATGCACGTGAACCCTTCAGCATGTTTGACGTACCATCTCGGGGGTCTGGTCGATCCAGGTCAGTCGCCGTCCAGGTGTTGCACCGCGGTTGCGTTTGCTAGTATCGATTCGTCGGCGCTCTGGCGCAGTATTTGCATCAGGTGCACTTGCAGTATTCAGAAATGTGTGAATAAGCACGACCTCGTCAGTCTTTGGGTCTGCTGCATGCGTACTCCATTCGTATAGCTGACGCTCTGTGGCGCGCGTTGAGCGATCTTCTTGAATCTGCGCTTCCAGGGAGCAAAGCTGGTCGATGTAGGACTCGTGTAGCTTCATGTCAGCGCGCTTGGTCATCACAAACTCGTGCGCCTTGTCGAGTCCCCAGCAGTATTTCACCATCAGGTACCCGATCATGATACTTGGACTGCGGTTGATACCGTTCAGTGAGTGCACCAACACACTCTCAGTCCGTTCGAGAGCTCGGTCGATAAGCTGAATAATGTGCGTGAACTCGCGGTTCTTGAGGTCGAAGAACGGCCGCCGCAGTACTTCATCCAGGTCGCATGCGATGTAGGCCAGGCCGAGGCTCTGTTGGAAAATGTTGGGCATTTGACGGGGTACACAGTTTACAATGTGCATGATCCCATTCAGCTGTAGGAAATCTGCATCCTGGGCAGCGTCCATGTCCCCCATGAAAAGTCCATCCTTGATTTTAGACGACATTCCCTGCGTATACGCTCGCGCGTTCTCTCCTTCGGCCGCTCTTCACCTCTGTCTTCACGAAAGAGTGGAAGAGTGAGACAGACGAAGACCAGGTATTCTGCCATGAGAAAGCCCCCAAAATACACCATCGCCGACATCTATCGCAAGGTTAGAGCATCAACAAAGAGAAAACACACCATGGTATTAATAGTGGAAGCGGCCTTCGTCCTGAGCCTTCAAACCCCGCAAGTCTTCAAATATAGGATCGCAGTAAAGCTTGATCGGCTTCGGAGACGTTTTTGTCGATTCGAAATTGGACCTTCACCACCTCGGTAAACCCCTCTTTGACCTAGCAGATACGCAAGACGCGTCATTATCACAGCCCAGCGTCATGCTGCATGACACATTGGTGACGTACCGTTGGCGGCACGAGGTTCTTGTAAAATCCGTGAATGGCAACGTCAGGGATTTTCTTCTGCTCCGTCAGCGACCTGAACGTATTGAGGTGCATCGACAGCGGTTTGGCGACGTCCATTTCGAAGCATCGAATGGGTAGGTTCTGACAAGTTAGTTCCAGATCAACACACATTTTGAAAGTAAGCTTAAGATGTTCGGACAGGGCCAGCATGCCTGTTCAAAGTTGTACGTACCTTTTCCTTGGCAATCGCAATCCATTCCTTTCTTGCACGGGGGTCGCGATTGGTGTTATCGATAACCACACTTCTCTTCTTCGCGATCGCTCCTAGGCACTTCTTCTTGCAATTGGCAACTGTTCGCAGCTCATCTTGACTCACAAGGACGTAGGAGCTTAGATACGTCTTCGCGAAGTACGACTTCCCCGAAGCAGGTGGGCCAACGAGAACAACCAATTCTTGTTCTGCCTTCGCGGTTTGAGCTGACGAGGGGCTTAGCAAAGGTTCTTCAAATACAGTACGAATCAATACATACCAGTCCGATGGTTAGTTGCATCGACTGAAGAGCAACTAAATCAAGGTGCTTACCAGCAGACTCGTTAAGAGCGATCGACTTGGGGTCAAAGCCAAGCTCCCACGTGTCAGGACGCGTATGAATCCGCTGCTTCGTGCCCAAGAACAAATCTTCGGGGGTGAAGAAGCGAATCCCAGCATTGAGCGCGAACTTGTAGTCCGTCGCAGCAAAGTCTTTCGAGCGTCCTGCTATCTTCGGTCGCCCTGCAGCATCTCCACAGTAGAAGCTGGCTTCCTTATCGATCGCTTCTTCGCCCTTTGTGCTCAGCAACTTCGTCAGCTCCTTCCAGGCGCCTAGACGAGGTTTGCGCATGGCATCGTTCTCAGTTCCCAGGAACACCAGCATGGGCAGGTTCAGCTGCTTCACGATCGTCTCCAGCTTACTCTACGCAGGACAGCAGGACACAAACAAAGTCAAACACCAGCAGACAGACACGAGCCAACATCAGTCCGCACCTGCACTTGAGCCGCCGTAATATGTCCTTTGGCGATCCCGTTCTGGTTCGAGAAGATGGTGAGCGTGAACCCGTCACGCGCCAACTGCGTCAGCTTCTCCCTCACGAGCGTCGGATGGAACCACTTCCAGTCGTCTTTGTCCTGTGCAAACTTCTTCCCACTCTTGGTCACAATCAACGTTCCATCCAAGTCGAAGCCTGCGATCTTGAACCTCCTGTCCTGCTCGCCCTGTTCTTCTTCTTGCTGCTCTGTTGCCCGTGCATCCAGCACATGCAGCGATCCTTGGATCGTCTCCCACGGCCTGAAGTTTGGTTCAAGCAGCACAGCATCCTGATCTTCCGAGGAAGCTCCTGAAGCACCAAAAAATGTCGTCGAACCGGCAGTTGCCACCTTCTGCTTCTTGGCCGGCGGTGGCTCCGTCCTGGTGGTGGCTGCGGCGCCCTGCAACCCCAGGACGCGGTAGGACATCGTCGCCAGCCGCCGGTTCTTCTGGACGCTGTCCTGGACCCACTGGGCGCGCAGGACTGTGGCCGTGGGGAAGCGGTCGGTCGCCAGCTTCAGCATCTCGTCCTGTTCTTGATCCTGTTCCTGTCCTGCAACGGGTCCTGTCCGTCCTGCTAGCAGCACCACATTCACTCGAGCGTCTTCTTCGCCCTGCTGGTCAACCACGACGCCGCCGTGTGCTATCACGAGCGCGCGCAGCTCCTTGTGTGCGTCCCCATCGTCTGCGTTCCCCTTCGGCTGGCCCAGAAGAACCGCCACGTCCTGCGTGAACAGCTGGCGCTTGAGGAACGCCTCCATGCTGATGGCTACGCTACGCAATAATGGAGACTTTTTTGCCTTTTTTGGTCCTGACGTAAAATAGACCTCGAGCTGTCAGTCTATTTTAGACTAAATACCGTGACCAAATTCTGAGTATGGTTGGACCAAATTACATGTTCATGTACTGGTACATGTATTGTGCTTTGCAATGCGTTTGTCCTTTTCACTTATCGTTTTGCTCGATTTATAATCTTTGGAGCTCGTTATAAAGCAGATGGCAAAAAAGAAAGTGCAATTCGACCAAGTTACTTATCACANCGTCACGATGGTCCTTCGACGTAGTAACTCATGTTCACAAGTACGTAAAAGCCATCCTACATTATACATGAATGAGCTATTATACATGTACAACAGCAAACTTGTGGCAGCGCACCGATGCAGGAGCATCTAGAGTAGACAGTCTTGGTCATGAAGCTCCCTAACTGCGTTTGTGCCACACAGTACACAGACGCAGGCATCATACACCACACACGGAGAAATATTACAGTGTCAGTAGCCGGCGACACACTAGGTGTCAGTAAAGGGGGCATACGGTAGCTTTGAAACGGTGAGCTTACTTGACGAGGGGTAACTCGCCACAGATGTGTGGCAGCGCACTACGATGCAGGAGCAGCTAGCGTTGACGTAGACGAAGCTAAAGCGCCATCATACGCAGCAACAGAGCAATATTGTAGCGTCAGTAGCTGGCGACATATTGGCGAGGTGATGATGNAAGCAAGCACGATTTAGCGCTGATTGCATTTTTATGTCCTTGATTTATTATCTGCCCCGATCGATCTAAGGCCTAAAACGGAGGGACAAAATATCTGCAAAGCGCAATACATGTATTATTGATAGTCTGATTGGACCAAATTTTACGGGGGTGTCAGTGACACTGTCACACAATACGTGGTGATAAGCCAGCTGCTACACCAGCAAAGGCGGGGCTCGACGATAGATGACGGCACTTTTGTATGGGCGTGGGTCGGACCAGGGGTGTGATGACTGCGGAGCTCTTGACAGTTGGGCCTCACCCGTGACGCCGGCGCCACCTGGTGCAACAGCATCCAGTGATCTTCCTCGTCCATATTGCTCAGAACCCTTTCAGCTCCTCCAATAGTCCAGACGTTGTGGCCACCAGCACGTGGCGTGTATTATACGTCGACAGAGTACAGGTCCCCAAGCCTCAAGCCTCAAGCCTCAGAAGGACAATTGGGTACGGTACACAGCGCAGTGACTGCAGTTCGGCTGGTCGTGTGCTGTTCCCTGCTCATCTTCTCAGGGCTCTCCATCGGCCTGTCTTTCCGCCTCGAGTTGTGTGAACCGAACCGTACAGCCTGTTGATACATACAGCTCCGCCAGAGCTCAAAGCTCAAAGCGTGGAGGTGTCCGGCGCTTGTTTACCGGTACTCGGTCGCAGACTCGCAGTCCGTCTCGGGGGGAAAGCGGCGGCGACAATTGTTCAGTTCGCTCGCTAGTCGGCGGGCCGCAAGCAAGCGGAAGCAGCGAACGGACGGACAGACGAACGGAGAGGGTGGGGAGCGGAGCAGAGAGAAGGAGACCGACCGACGAGCAGACAATTGGTGACGTAGCAGCTTAGAGAGACAACAGGCACACAGAGACAGAGGATCGGACGACGGACTATCCTATCCTACACAGGAGGAGGGAGACTCATGCCACAACCGCAGGCGCCGCCGCGAGCCGCAGGCCCACGCGGCAACAGCGCCATGGCCCAGTTTAAGCCCAAGCGCTGGCAGGTCGAGGACCGCTGCGGTCTCTGTAACACCGAGTTCTCGCTCATGAACACTCGACACCATTGCCGCTCCTGCGGGACCTCGGTGTGCGGCAAGCACTCGAGGAACAAGGTGATCGTCCCCACGTCGCTGTCCAAAGTGCCGCAGCGAGTGTGTGACAAGTGCTACCCGAGGTGCCGCAACCAAGCAATGGGACTCGCGCCTCCTCCCCCTCCTGCTCAGCGTCGAGACCTGCCGGACGACAAACCGCGACGACACACGCTGGAGTCGCGAGACGAACGTGACAATGGCCACCGCATACGAGGCCCCGGCGAAGGGCAGAGGAGGACTGCGGAGGGGGATCGACGAGATAACAGGACGTGGAACGGGGACGAAGACTATGATGGGCCTAGGCGGTTCATACGACGGGATGGAGGAGACCAGCGCACGATGCAGTCAGCGCGCGATCGTCGTATGAGGTCTCCCCGAGCAAAGTCTCCACACGCCGTCAGGTCTCCGCACGGGAGAGATCCACGTGAGGTGGTTTCTACGCGTGGCAAGCCTTCGCGTGACAGACCCTCGCGTGAGGGAGATCTGCATCCTAGAGACCTCTTTCATGAGAGAGATCCACGTGAAAAAGATCGACGGAGCAGGGACCCACGTGAAAAAGATCGACGGAATAGGGACCCTCGCGAAAGAGACCCACGAGAAAGAGATCCACGTGACAGAGGAGATCCACGAGAAAGAAATCGACGCAGCAGAGACCCACGTGAACGGGACCCGCGTGAAAGGGACCCGCGTGAGCGAGAGCGACGTAACAGGGACCCACGAGAGCGAGGCCCGCGTGAGAGAGAGCGACGTGATAGAGATCCACGAGAGCGAGGCCCGCGTGAGAGAGAGCGACGTGACAGGGCTCTGCATGAGCGAGACCTATTCGATGGCGCTCCACGCGAGAGATCTTCGCGTGATTCGCCTGGACAGAAAGAGCGCCGGCGTGTAGCGACCACCGAGCCGAATAGGAACCGAAAGCATGAGCAGATGCGCAGCCCAGCACCCAGTCTTGTCAAGCGAGCCAGTGGCAAGCAGCGTGGAGAAACCTCATCTACGTGCCGCACCACCTCCTCGACACTGAGCAATCTGTACGCTGCTATAAACGCGAACGAAGATATCAAAGTTCAAGCTCCACCACCGAAGCTGAAGCCAAAGCGCTCGCCGCCCCGCAAGGAGGAGAAGGAAAAGCAAAGTGCGTTTGCCGACTCGACTTTCTCCATTTTCAGTCTGGCCGGGTCCGACCACTCCAACTCGGAATCCAAGGCACGCAACAATGCAGCGAAGAAAAGGATCCCAGTGCGCAGACCCGAAAAGGGCCGAACTAATAGCGTGAATCGGGAGTCGATGGAGAAGAAGGAGCACCTGGACTTTAGCGCCTCCTCCAGCAGTGTGAAGAGTTTTGAGGTGTCGGTAATCACGCAGAAGTATCTGAAGCCAAAGCCAGCAACAGCGGCGATGCAGAAAACAAGTCTAAAGCCGATGATTGAAGAAGATAGTGAAAGTGACGAATCTACTGCAGGGCCGAGCAGACGTAAAGCGGCCCCGGGAGGCGGCTACACGAGCGAGAGGAGACGCAATGCGGTACCATCGAATCAGCGCAAGCACGACAACAAGGCCCGTGGTGAAACAAAGAGCTCAGATAAAATGCTACCACCGTTCCAACGTGGCAGGCCTGTCGATGCGAGTTTTCGAGACAGCAGCGAGATCCTGCGAGAGCGAGTGGGAGGCGATGTGTTATCCAGCGGCAAAAAGCCATCGTCTCAAAATAGTGGTGCCAAGCCATCGCGCAGGTTGTCTATCTCGGAGTACGATGTATTCAAGGAGACGCAGTTTTCGTTGAGCAGCGACAAGTGCTTTAGCGACGACGAGGAGGAGGACGAGGCCCTCGCACAGCTTCTTGCTGCGTCAAACCGAGGAAAGCAGGATCTGACCGCTAAGCTTCGGACCAAGAAGGCAGCCATCGCTGGCATTGACCCTGCCAGTCTAAACGCAAAGGAAAAGGCTCCAACCACTGCCAACTACAAGTTGACCAAGAGAGACCAAGAGATCATGCGCCAGATCTCGGAGCTGGAAGCGGTGGTACTTCAGCACCAGAAGGAGCTGCCGGACTTGCTGGATATGTATAGCGAGGCTACTAAGCGAGCGCAAAAGGCGCAGAAGGAGTTACAAAAGGCGAAGGTGCGTGTGGCACGATACGAGAAGGCGCATGCCGCAGTGGCGAGAGCCATTCGCTCCGGGAAATTGTACATGAAGCAAAAGGAGTACATGGCTGCCATCCTGGAGCTTTCGCGCGCCACCGGCATCGAGCGATCCAACGCAACACTATGGTATATGCTTGCGGAGTGCCGTTTGATGGTCAGCCAACCTGCGGCCGCAGAGGAGGCGTGCATGACGAGTTTGAAGCTACAGCCTACCGGTGCTGCTGTGGCGATGCTAGGACGCATCATGCACGAACGAGGGCGAGACGACGAGGCCATTGAGTGTTATTTATCGGCTTTGGGGCGAAACGATGAGAGCGAGGACGAAGGATATAGTGAGTAGTAGTGAAGTCAGTGTGTACGTGTGCACCCCGCGCCGAGAGGAACAGAGCTGTTAAGGATAATTTTTGTGGTGATAATTAACGTACTTTTGAAGTCAATGTTCATATCCAACGGCAACAAGTTCGCTGACAAGGTTGGTGCATCGTTTTTGCGTTCCTTATCAGAACGCACGGCGAGGGATACCGTTAGCAGCTCCAGTTTTTAAATCATCGGAGTCAATTTTTCCGAGTTAAATTTTTCATCGTTTCACTTTCGGATGGGACTGTCAACAATGTGTACAGCTCCATCGATCCGCCTCTCTTGCAGCTCTTGAAACTTTCATGGGGGGCTGGCGAAGGCAACAGCACGTAATGTCTCCAACTTCACTTCATGGATCTGCTTCGAGGGCGACCTGCATCATCTGCCTGGCCAAATGTAGTTCTGGAGCAAAAATTCAGATAAACAGATCATGGTGCTCACGAGTAGGCCGAAGAAGACACCTTTTCGAAGAAAATAGTGCTAGCTAGAGCTATCCATATAATGCTTGTACTGGTATTACTTTATTCAAAACCATATCATGTTCAAAGCTGCTTGCTACAGTCATTTTTTGTCGATACGATAGAGTTGATCGAAAAGCTCAACTGGGAAATAACTGTCGGAGCTTGTTTGCGGAGGATCAAAGCATTTTACTGTGGCGGTCGGATCTGTCGTCGACGTCTTGCAAAACGGAGTATCAAACGCCCACACGACCTGCGTTTGTGTCTGCACCCATGGTGGAAAGCTCGTGAGCTCTGTATCTTGGACATTGAGTGACATGATGAAGGAATTCGGCGCCATCAACTCGGCTGGCAGCTGTCGAAGCGGGTTGTTCTTCAGTCGTAACTGGGGGATGACTGTGCCAGGGGACATCGTCACCAGAGCTGGGATCGTCTCGAGCTAGTTCCCCATGAACGAGAGCACGTAAGAATTGATTGAGAAAAAGTTTGGTGGGAGTTCCGTCAGGATACCGTCGTCGAATGTCACCACGGTGAGACCACGCCATCGAGTGCTCAGGTCGTCCGGCAGCACGGACAAGTTGGTCCCTGAGGTTCGTATGCTTTTCAGCGAGTATGGCAACGGTTGCATCATGCCAGGCGGGAGCTCCGACATTTGAATATTTCTCAGAAACACAGCCATCAAGCGCGTATGTTTCGCTGCAGAGATGGAACTATCGACGTCCCAACTCACGACAGTCGAGTTGAAGACGTGCATCATCATGAGACTGGTGAGGTTCTGGAAGGTGGCGGGCATGCGTAAAGAGGGGCAGTGCACAAGTGCCAGTCCTACAAGTGTTGTGGGGTCCAGCTTCTCGAGCGTTGCACCGTCGGGTGACGCCGTGTTTCGTGCGTGGCAGTCGTATATCAAGCTGGAGCACGGCTCTTTGCCGCTGGAGAACCAAGGGCGTGTGATAGTTCGGCAACTTGCGGCTTGGTAGTTGGCAGCTCGGTGTGCGGCAGCGACGTGAAGTGATAACACGATGAGTCCCCATAAGGAGAAAACGACGAAAGTGATGACATGCTCCCACTTGTGGAGCGCGCGCAAACATACCCAGCGATCTGGCCATGTTGGTTGAGTCTGAGGAGATTGGGGCTCGACAACCTCGTTAATTAGTGTCTTGGATTGCGATGTGGGCCAGTAGCTAGCAATTCCGTCCGCCACTCCAGCTGTCTCCTTGGTGGCACATTTCTGGACAACGATGCTAGTTCCGCTGCGTGGCAATGGGTTTGGCGTTGCTCCGCAGTCCTTGCCTGGAGTGACTTTGGTGTCACTTCGTCCGATGAGCTCAGTTAATGTCGCCAATGACAGGAAGATGCCCAGGTGCGGGATGATCTTCGCGACGAAGTCGATCAAACTTGCCGCGAATATCAACTGGTTCTCCAGCGACATTAAGGCTAATACCGTGGTGTCCTACAGGAAATTCGAGTTCTTGAACGCGTAGTAAATGCTTTCACGTACGGGATGAAGATCATCAACGGCACCGCAACCACCATGCCGAAACTAATGAGTGTGTCGGAAAGCAACGTTGCAACGCGGTGAAGGGCCGGAGACTTTCGAAGGAAGAGGTGGATAACTGCAGTCGACCAGCAGTCCGAGACAAGTAGAACGACGCTGAACGTGTTGAGCGCAACACTCGGCAAGAGCTTACTTGACCTGTAAGCCAGGTAGGTTTGGGAGCTGGCATCCAGCACCTCACGCAGAGCAAACACGGTTGAGAAATACTCACTCTCGACGCCAAACAGCCCTTGACGAGAAAAAAGGATGGCGCTGAAGTGCAAAGTCTACGTCTCACTCGTGGAAGAGTCGAAGGAGATAATCGTGCCGTGGAACCCTTCAGTGCTGCGTGCTTGATGGGTCGATTTAAGCCTAGGTGGCTGGACAGAATGCGTGAAGAAACGATGGCCGAAACTAGACTCGCATCCGACCACAGCGTTAGTCGTCGAGATCGAATCGACAGGAAGATGATATGAAGCACTTGAGCGGCATGAATTCCCCCGATCAAGCCGAACATGAGCCCGTAGAAATGGTAGTTCTGAGTGCCTATTGGTGACCAAATGGTGACGTAGAATGGCATTATTTGCGTCGTGAGGAACCAGTGTGTCATGGCGACGCAGATAAGGAAAACCCCACAAATCGCGTGGAACGCTACGATGAAGAACCACACGATGCCATACACGGTAGGCGAGAGCTCCAAAACAAGCTGGGCCCCAGTCTGGGGTGATCGTGGAGGCCTGACGTTTTTCTGGTGGGGTGCTGCGGTGGAGTTCATCTTCAGTCTTCAGTTCCGATGGTGATGCTGAGGGACGACAAGGAGCAGAGTGAGTATCGATCTGTGGCGTGTACCACGAATGACAGACGCTATTAATACTGGCACTTCAGATCGGCACTTTTTTTACTTACCGTAATTTATCGACAAGAGCCATTTATTATTAATAATAGCTATTTCTCAGCAACAGCTGAGACCGATAGCGTTAGAGAGTCCGTTGCACTTAAGCGTCCGAACAACCTCTCACTAATCGATATCATCGTATCTCCGACCATACATGAACTGACTATAGTATTATCGACCAATAGGATGGGCGCATTGTCATAAATATTAGTTTTGGCGAATCAAATCGCGTCATGGGTGTTATTTTGACCAATCAGTGAGCTCATGGGTTCATAGAGGCTGCACAACCACAGCTCCGACGTATCGAGTCGGAGAGCCTAGTGCAGTTATTGATATCCCCCTAGAGATTGCAAGTCATTCGCATATTTCTCAAATAACAACCAAGCTCCGACATCTCCGACCCAAGATGAGCCTGAACGACCTCGCACCGGCTAACACGAAACGCGCTCGCGAGTGTGCAGCGCGCTCTTCATGAAGTTTTTCGAGGAGGAAGGCGTTAGCTGGGACTACCTGGAAGTCTGCATGCAGCGCGAGAGTGTCCAGCTTGTCCTGGAAGCTGTGGTAGACAAGTTTGGCATGTGCCTTGCCTTCAAGGAGGGCCGAAATGGCCAGCTCTTAGCCCGCCACTCGGTCATGCAGTACTTTCGACAGACCAATAATTGGCTGCTGGAACAATTTCCCCAGCATCGTGCGGCAATTGACAAGGCCCTGCTCAAGAAGGGGCAAGCTTTCGAGCGCTACTGCATGAAGAGGGAGTCCGGTACTTTCGTCAACAAGGCTCCTGCATGCACTAAGAAGGCACTCAAGCAAATGGTGGTGTACCTCTATTCGACTGCTGTTACAACTGCTGACTACCAGGACGTGGCTCTGCTGTGCTTGCTGTGGTTCCTCTTTGGGCATGCATCGGACCTCACATTACTTCGAAAGGCAAACCTGTCCATCGGCTCGGGCGACATCTTCTTCGTACGCTTCATCCGGATCAAGACGTCCGAAGAACAAGGCCTCTCGCTGTTTCCTGACGACGATTTTGCCACGTGCCCTCTACTGGCCATTGCGCTTGCTCTGATGACCCAGTCTTCACCAACAGCATCGCTGCTGGGTCAGCTGCCCGAGCAGCAGACAATCTCTAAAGCCACCCTGACGCCATCGACGCCTCTTGTCGACTTGATGGATCATCCCGAAGCCGTAGTCCCGCTGCAAGCGACCCTGAAGCGCTCAGATGAAGACAAGGCAAGAGATGCTGCTCCTGGTATCCAAAGCTACGTCAATCGCGTCCTGGATAGAGTCGCCAAAACGGCCGGTGTGACCGAGCGCTTGACTTCGCATTCCTTTCGGCGTGGCGGTGCGCAGCATGCAAATGACGCTGGCATGTGTGTGCAGTGGATCTTCGGCCGTGAGGCTTGGAATATGACGGCGACGAACAAGGCTTTCGCGTACGTCTTTAACACACCGTCTGAAGACCACAAGATTGCTCGAGTCTTCAGCAGCCGTGACCCCGACAAAGTTGTTCCTCTTCTATCGCTGGATAGCTTCGACTCAAACACGCAGGCAAAGATTCGTTCTGTCGCATCTGCAGTCTTCAACATCTCCTTTGGCTTGGCGACGGCACAGTACAACGTGAACACACGCGTAGTCGACACTCTCATTGTGTATCTGCTGCGACACTATCCTGAGTTGAAGGGTCTTGCGGCTAATGGGCTTGCAATTCAACGCATGGAAGTTTGCATCATCGACAAAGGCTTCTCTATCAACGATCTGCTGGCTTGGTCATCGCACCTACAAGTACAGACATCATCCAGAAAGCGCCACCACCCAAGACACCACGACAGACATCACCAAGTACCCCGTTTTTCGTCGCCAAGCAGTCTTGATTGAACTATTAATTCAGGTCAACCAGCAGATGGACAGTCGGTTGTCTGTAATGGAGGCTAAGATCTATAACACGCAGCAACGGACACGACCAGCAAATGAAGCAAGTGAGGACACACGCAGCAATGAGCCACCATTCAAGCGACACCGTACCTCTGCAGCTACCAGCCTGAAAGATGCCTCGTTCTCCTGGTACGCTCAAGAGCCGCGGATGTGGAGATCGATGGACGCGGCGTCGAAGCACACGAGGTCAACCACCAAACTGGTCGTGAAGCTTTTCCTCCCCGACGGCTTCAAGCTGGACGAGAAGTCGCCGCGGTACCGAGACGAAGTGCTGGCGGTCGGCACAGCAGCTGAAATGGAGCTGCTGTTATTCCTTCGCGAGCACAATAGCACAGCTCGTGGATCTCAAAACGTCCTGAAGTCCATGCGCAAGCCGCACAAGACTGGTCATTTCAACGTACATATCCGCCGTTACCAGCATGTGGTGTAGGGAATCATCAAATTGGGACCGAGCCTAAACCAGGACCGCTTAAAGTAGGCTCAAGATGCGTCTTAGGACTGATGAGGTACGGTACTCGGTCGTTTCGCCCAGTCTCGGAGTTCAAGAGTCGCAGAATCCAAAGATCGCCAAGCTGAAGTGTCACCGAGCTGAAGAGTCGCTTAGTGAGAGTCGCAGTGGTTGTGAAACCACTCCATTAGTACTTGATATTTGTATAGGAACACAGGAAAGTAGGAGGAGGAGTCTCTCTAGGACCCCCGAAAGATATAAGATAATCAGAGCAGAATTTCCCAAGTCCAAGACAAGCGTACACTATCCGGTAAGTCCCTGCGCGGGCTGGATTATGTCTGCCGTTGATACCCGAGAGGCATAGCTTATAGGGTATTGACTGGTAACGACAAGAGATCAAGGTTGGCCCGGGAAGAGTGTGTCTCGCTCCGCGCGAAAGAAACANCGAGTTCGGCTAGGCTCTGGAAGTGGCTGACTTGGTTGGTCGGGACTCAACGAGAGTGAGACACAGTCTGTCCCGGCTGGGCCGAATCGCTAGGGGACCATACCCAGCGCAGGCCTAACAATACCGACCTAACTCGGCAATTGTTGTGGTTTGTAAGGAAGACTCCACATCTGACGAATTTGTGTGTTTTGCTACACCACACTACGAGCCGATTTGACTTTGCTAACGGAACATCTGAACATATAACTCTGTGTGGTTCGGTACTTCTACGCGTATGCAATCTGGAAACTGGATTTCTGGAAGATTGGCTTCTGGATGAAGTGGTGTACAGCCCTAATGCTCGGGTGAACATCATCAGTTTGGAATACATGCAGATGGCTGGCCAGTTCAAGCTTGCGTGCTCGAACAACCAGCAAATGGCGTGGCTCTCTAAGCCTGGACCTACTTTGCGTTTTGACATGCGTGACAAGATCTACTGTCTACGTGTGGGACATGTACCGAGCGTGTTGGCGAATGCAGTGTAAAAGCAGAAAGGGGATAGCAACAAAGCAATGGAACTGCTCCATCAGCGCTTTGGCCACTTAAGCATGGAGACTGTGAAGCAGATGACGAACAAGCTTGACGTCGGAGTTATGGTTAATATGAAAGACTTGAGCTCCTACGAGTGTGTTGCGTGTAATTCGAGTAATGCTAAAGGGATGCATCATGCGAGGCGTCCACTGCAGGAGCTGCTGCCACTGTCTATACTGGTGATGGATATTTGCTCTGTCACTGAGACTACTGTAAGTGGTGCCACCATGTTCTTGTTTGCCATTGATGAGGCAACGAGATACAAATGGGTGTTCTCTTAGAGAAAAATAGTGAAGCAACAACGTACATACTCAAACTACTTGCGGAGTTGGACACGCAGTTCTCGAAGTACAAAGTTCAGCGCCTGCATGCTGATCAGGGGTGATGAATTTGCCAGTAATGAGCTGCGTCTCTACTGAGAGAAGCAAGGCATCATTCAGCAGTTTACTAATGCCTATACGCCTCAAGAAAATGGAATTGCTGAGCGTGCAAATGAAGTGGTGTTGCCAAGGATTCGTGGGATGCTGACAGCAACCCATTTGCCCAATCTGCTGTGGGGTGAGGCGTTGCTGTATGTTGTAGCCACGTTGAAACGTGCTATCAACTAAATCACTAGACTTCCAATCGCCTCATGCAAAGCTGTATGGACGTGTGTCGGAGCTTGGTGAGTTGAGGACTTGGGGATGCCTGGCGTGGGTTCGCATACCAACTGAGTCTCGCCAACGCAAAGAGAAATTGAAACCAAGGGTACGACTAAGTCTATTGTTGGGTTACAGCGACTCGACTAAGGGCTACAAGTTTCTGGATCTACTTACCTGCCAAGTGATCACAGCTCAGGGTGGCAATGCTTGTTTTCATGAGGACTTCACATCGAATGGAACCTACGTGAAACAGCTACTGGAGAATATGTATCTTGTGTGCGCACATCAGCTTCCTGACACAGTGCCTGTGGAACGGATCAAGCCTACCATGGATACTTACGTTGCAGCTGAGGCCGAGCCAGTACCTGCGAGCTTGCAGTTTCTGCCGTGTGAGGATTCAGTGGGAGTTGCTGATCGGACATTAGATGCGGTGTGCAGCGCATCCAAGTCCAGTGGGAGATTGAATGTAGAATCCAGTGCCAACTTGGAGAAAGTAGTAGCACAGCGTGCTGCCCCTGCAGGACCAGCTGAGCCGAATGTGCCATCAGCAGGCAAACAGAAGGGCGAGGGACGCAAATGTCAAGTACGTCAGCTTTGTGATACCGGCAAAGGAGATGGGTGGGTCTGAGATTCGTCAGCCTCCTGTGGAGCCGTGTCTGAAGCGTCCGAGACGCGTACAGAAGCAAAGTGTGCGCTTACTGGACTATGGGGTTGGGCACGTGCAAGCTGTGCGTGGAGATATCGAAATCCCAACCACGTATAAGTAGGCTCGTGCTAGCAAGCAGTGACCACAGTGGAAGGCTGTAATGTTCTCTGAACTACAATCATTGAAAGGGGCACAAAACGTGGAACCTGGTTCCGCGTTCAAAGACCAAGAAAGTGAAAGTCATTACCTGCAGATGGGTATTTGCTGTGAAGCGTGATGAACGAGGACGGGTAACCAGATTCAAAGCCCGGCTAGTAATCCATGGCTTCAAGCAACAGCGAGGAGTGAACTACACTGAGACGTTCGCTCCTGTCATTCGATTTGAAACCATCCGATCAGCAATCTACTATACGGTGCCGCGTGGGTGGGCGGTTCTCCAGTATGACGTCAAAACAGCATTTTTGTATGGAGACCTCGCGGAAGTGATCTTCATGGAGCAGCCGCCTGGGTTTCAAACCGACGATCCTGATTTCGTGTGCAGACTCTTGAATAGTCTGTACGGGCTTAAGCAAGCGCCCCACATTTGGAACAACCCCCTGCATGTCAACTTGTGACGATGAACTTTGAGCGATTGGACTCTGATTTCGGGCTGTACGCATTGAAAAAGAACAGCGAAGTCAAGATACTCTTGACGGTGTATGTCGACGATCTACTGCTGATGGGACCTCCTGGACTTTGTGGTGAGGTTGCTGCCTCGCTCAAAGAGTCTTTTGATCTGACTACAATGGGAAATGTGAAGTACCGTCTGGGTGTGGAGATCCAGATTAATCGCCCGCGGCGACAGATCATCTATTCACACCAGCAGTATGTGCTGAATGTACTGAAAGATTACCACATGTCAACATGCAATGGGTGCGCGACACCTGAAGCTACGTCACCACCCAAGGCAACACTGCCTGAAACAACGGAGTATCTACCCTACCGAGAGCTGGTGGGTTCGTTGCAGTACCTTGTGAGTGCGTCATGGCCAGACATTGATCATGCGACACGCCAATTGGGCAAGTTCCAGACCAGCTATGATCATACGCACTACGCACAAGCTAAGCGTGTGCTACGCTACTTGCAGACAACGAAGGACTACGGACTAGTGATGAACGTGAAAACAGGGCCGTCATTTGAACTGATGACCTACTCCGATGCTGATTATGCAAACGATCCAGCGGATCGTCGCAGCATTAGTGGCTACGTAACAATGATTGACGGGAACGTGATCTCGTACGCCTCCAAGAAGCAGGAGATAAACGCAATGAGTACCTGTGAGGCGGAGTATGTGGCCATGACCGAGGCTGCAAAGGACATCCTGTGGCTACAGGGCTTATGCAGCGAGCTGGCCTGGGAGCATCCAGTGCCGCTCATGCTTGGGACAATGAGAGAGCCATCTCGTTGAGCTCTAAACCAGGAAAGCATTCCAAGACCAAACACATTGAGAACAAGTATCACATGGTGAGAAGAAGCGTCGAGCTGAAGCGATTTACTGTAAAGCATTGCGGAACGAAGGACATGGTTGCTGACATTATGGCGAAGGCGCTAGGAGCTATCAAGTTTGCGCGCTTTCGTAAAGCAACGAAGGTGCTACCAATAGTAAACGCAGACAGTGAGATGAAGGTGAATGCTACTGCGGCTGAGAACCTGACTACTCAGACGACGACTGTGTCGTCGCTGCCATGAACAATGATGCTGATACTGTCCAAGATGAACATGTGCCTGGTGAGGCCGAGCAAGTTGCACTTGTCTCGCATGGCTGCGCCACAACATGTATTACAAGGTGGGATGCTGTTCAAGTGGGAGTGTGGTGCTACTGTGGGGCACATGCAATTGTTTTTGTACGCGAGTTTGATCACGCCGATAACGCGTTAGATCGCCGTGTTCAAGTGGGAGTGTGAAATCCAGCCCTACCAGTGTCCAGTGACCCAATCCAGATACAGTGCCCAGACACTGGCAGAGTCAGATCTGAGCGCACATCGCATCTACAATCATCTGCGTGTTGTTGTCACACGCGGCTTCCCTGCTACTTTGAGCTCTGCCGCGTGCAATCGTAGTGTAATGCAGTACTATGCTGAAGAATGCATGCAGAGGACAAATGCAGACGGAAATCATGCATGTTGTGCTTCCCGCAAGACCAACAACAATGCGAAGGACATGTAGATTTTAGTAAGATATATATTGATGTTAGTATCTGTGCTAATATACTAACTGCTGGCGCGCGGTGACTCCGGCAAAGGAGCTCCCACTCACTCAAGAACAACTTGCCTCGCCAAGAGCAAGTGGGAACTTCATATGCAGCCGGTCACTGCTGACGCCTGTCGTGGCATTCTGCCTCGGCATTCACGTGTTGACGCCTATTCCTTGACTAGTCTCAGCACCCAAACTATCCTACAGCCTACAGCCTATCATTATGACTGTAACGCTTCGGAGCCAAGACCTGAGTGTTGGTGACGTGACGCGCACTACGTCACAACTCGTATCGATGTCCACAGGGAACACGCTCTTCGCCTCACCAACGATCGCACAGAAGAGCTTCACCATCTTTCCTCGAGGCAGCAGTCTGGAATGAGAGAGAAGAGGAGAGAATTTTCTCCCGTACCTAAGCGGGAAATGAAGGCGTAATGAAGCGGTGTTACATAGATGTAGCTCTACCCCGACGTGATTCCAATTGCTAGAGGTTGTGCGGACGCTTAAGCTGCAACGGACGCCTCCTCAAGCTCTAAGGCTATCGAGAGGTTGCGTCGCTATCGGTCTCAGCTGTTGCTGAGAAATAGCTAAAATGGCTCTATTAATAGTCGATAAATTACGGTAAGTAAAATAAGTGTCAGTCTGAAGGGCCAGTATATACAGTGCTGGGCAAAAGGATAGCACACCTTATATTTTCCCGCGTAACTCGACCAATTTTTCGAGTTTGGCGCCCAAACTTCGACCAATTAACGTGCTCGTTGCGTTGATTCCGCCAATCAAACTGGAGTGGAATCCGCGTCATATTGAGGGAGTTTCTGTACAAGCCCTTGAAAACGAGGCTGGTCAAAAGGATAGCACAATTATTTTACTTGATTTTTGTATCGGTAATTGATGTGTACCACATACTTCTAACGAAACTCAGTACTTGATCGGTTTGCCGCCCGCCTTGAGCACTTCAATGCACGGCTTCTTCATGGACAACACCAGCTTCTCCAGATAGCTGACAGGCATTTTCTCCCATTGTGTCTTGATCTCATGTATGAGATCTTCCTTTGTTAGGTATTGACGTCCTCCTTCGTAGACCTTGCCCGCCAAGTAGCCCATATATTCTCAATTGGATTGAGATCAGGTGACAGAGCCGGCCATGGGGTCACCTTCTCGAAGTGCTCATCCAGGAAGGCCTTGGTGGCCTTGGAAGAGTGGATACTAGCATTGTCCTGCTGAAACGTGTACTCTGTGCCAAAGCGGCGATGGGCTGCAGATAGTAGGTGCTCGGATAGCGTGTAGATATAGGCGTGCGAGTCTTGGTTGACATCCAAGAAGGCAAACGCCGTGATGCCGTCTGCCCAGAAGCCACCCCACATCATCACAGACCCACCGCCGTTTTGGCGGCTAAAGCGAACCTTGGCTTTGTCCTCTAGGCACCGCCAGTAGGACTTAAGTCCATCGGGGCCGTCCAGATTCCATTGTTTCTCGTCTGAAAAGACGGTAGTGCGCCAGTTGGCCTCGCCCCAGTCATGGTGAGCCTCGGCCCACTCGACACGCTTATGGCAGTGCGCTGCCGTTAGCTTAGGAGCCTTGTTCATCTTCACATACTTGAAGAGCTCAAGAAGCGGCGCACAGTTCGGCTGGAGACAGTCAGCTTGAGCTGCTCCTTGAGCTTCGCCGAGCTCAACGTGTCTCGCCGTGTCGCCCGGACAACACGGCGACAGTCGCGTGGCTTCATCTTCAGCGGGCGACCCTTAGCGAAGCGCGTTCCATACGCGGCAGGATCACGCAGGTAGTTGGTTACTGCCTTTCTTGAGCGACCCACAGCTGTGGTGATCCAACTTGCGTTGAGACCTTGAGCAGCATAGGCATCGATCTGCCCGCGTTCGTAGTCCGTGAGCTGGGCCTTCAAGCCCATGGCAAGACGAAAAATGTCCGCAAGTATGTGGTACACATCAATTACCGATACAAAAATCAAGTAAAATAATTGTGCTATCCTTTTGACCAGCCTCGTTTTCAAGGGCTTGTACAGAAACTCCCTCAATATGACGCGGATTCCACTCCAGTTTGATTGGCGGAATCAACGCAATGAGCACGTTAATTGGTCGAAGTTTGGGCGGCAAACTCGAAAAATTGGCCGAGTTACGCGGGAAAATATAAGGTGTGCTATCCTTTTGCCCAGCACTGTACTACTGATGCTACAGTGCTTACAGTAATTAGTCTGAGTGAGATTAATTTATGTCAGCAGTTTTTCGCCGAGCTCACATAAATTAGTCTGGTGCCAACTCACATAGACTAATTCTGAACATAGATTAATTGTGAGCTCCCAAATTAGTCTATTGGTATACTTAATCCAAGTGTAACTTTAACAATTAATTGAAAACCTGTGATAGATAATTCACAATTACCAGTTTGAAGCAAAGCCCACAACAATAATATGAAATATATTTAGAGAGTGCGGTAAAAGTAGAAAGCGTGNTTCGCAGGATGAGCGCTCATGCAGTCTCAAACGACAGATGAATGGTAGATAAAGGATCGACAAAGTCGACATATTTTTATGGAGTGCGGGTTCTCTCTCTCTTCATATTACGGTTGTTACACCGTTCTCCTTAATAAGTCGTGCCATGACTATTTACGGTGTGTGGCTGGAAGCCGGAGCTCGCGTGTTACCAATTGTGCCTTTCCGAAATTATGGCCAATCTGACCTCAAAAGGTGGGTCCTACGCANACATGACTGGGTTCATGATCATTTTTGCAATAAACTATGAGCCTTGCGATGAAGCATTACAAGCCCGGCTTGTTTAATGACCCCATCATTGGCTGAAATTTTGAGGTCCTGCTTGCGCGCACAACCTTTCGCTAAGTCCGCACGGGAATCCTTGTCGAGCTTGCAATATGAAGATGATCTCCGACCATTGATGTCAAGCTTTGCTTGGTGGTGCAGTCGTACTG